>PVIH01002018.1:0-127861 GCA_004025045.1 Sigmodon hispidus
TAAGCAGGGGATGTACTCACTCACTAGTGGTCTCTAAACAAACAAACAAGAAAAAAAAGCCAAACATGCCCAAGCAGCAAACCACAACCACTGAACAGCTTGGGATCAGAAACACCCTGGACTGACCCTTCAAACCCCAGTCCATCTATAGGAACACCTGACTCACTCTTGAGGGAGGGGGGACAAAACTGGATTTGGCTGGGAGTGAAGACTGATCCAAGCATTATTGGACCAGTGTGACCATAGGACTGTCTGCTCCCTGCCCAGGGAGGGGATGGGGAGTTGCAGAGAAGAAAAATGATCAGATGTGGTGGGAGGGGGAAGAGACTTTCAATAAAGATATACAGGGATGGAAAAAAAAATTCAGAGGGAAAGCTGAACAGAAAGAAAATATATGTGTAGTAATCTTATTTGCATTTCCACTCTTGATAAGCCATGGTTATGATTATTATCCTCTGTATAGTTATTGTTAACTCTTCGACATTTTTAAATTCTTTTTACTGTTTTTTTGATAAATATAAAATAAAGAAGAAAAAAAAAACAAAAGAAAAAAAACAACAAAAAAAAAAGAAATCCTTACAACCAAGAGAGAAAGCAATTCAAAGGTCAAGTGGTCAAGAGTAGTACGGCATTTTTCAAAAGCTAATGCCAGCCTGTGATCACTTTCTAGGAAAAGAATCAAGTGAATTGGTATTTTTTCAGCTTCCTCAGGTATTTTCTGGAGTTTCCTCATGCCTGGAGCCTTCTGGAGCTGCAAAGGTACTAGGACATTCTCATGGCATCCATTTAGCCTAACTCCTGGGGCAGTGATTAGAATAAAAAAGACCAAAGAATGGCATAGAAGAAAGACTGCTCAGATCTGGGTCTTTCTAACAATATTAGCCAGCAATCACTTTAGTAAATGATATTTCTCAAATTATTTTTCAGGCATTTGACTAGAGATATCTTTGCCTTCTTTCATATAAATTAATCCTTTAAAGCCCATGTGAGAAATGTTTCTTCTAATCATTTCTCTATTCTTGTTCAAGATGATATTAACTAAATACATATATGAAATATATATACACACATATATACAAATATACATATATATATTTTTTTTCTAGAGTAATTGCCAGTGTGGTAAAGTGTAATTAGTCACAGTAGCTACAAAAACTACACCCCGCACTGAACTCTATTTTTTTCATTAAAAATATACTTATCAATTATTCCTTTTTTCTCTACTCGTGAGACATAATGCAGGGAAAAGAACTGAAGGTCATACTTTTGTTTATACTGTATTTCATATGGATGACATGAGATATAATCAAAATGGTCATTCTTATCTTTTTCCCAGAGCCTTGCCTTTTAAACACTCCATGATACCAACATGAATTTTCTTTGATATTCAACTTTCCTGGTTCATGTAGAGAGAACATGTCCTAATCACCTTTAAATCCAGCTACCTGTTAATACTTACTCCATAACAGACATCCATCAGTATTGGTAGAAAAATGAAAATAATGCAGAGAAAATAAAAATGTTTATAAAAGAGAGCTACATCAGCCAATATAAATGACAAAAATCCTACAAAATATACAACAAAGAAAAATCAGAATGTGTTGTGGTTTGAAAAGGATGGTCCCTATACCCTCATATAGTTGAATGCTTATTCTGAAGTTGGAGAAACTGGAAAGGACTAAGAGGTATGTCCTTCCTGGAGGAGGTGCATCATTGGGGTTAGGGTGAGTGGGTTGAGATTTCAAAACCTTATGCCATTCTCATTTAGTTTTTTCTTTCTTAGCCATTTGCTTGTGGATCAGATTTAAACTCTCAGCTACTGCTCTAGCACCATGCTAGTGTGCTGATGACGATCAGAGACTAACTCTGCAACCATATTCCCAAAACAAAGACTTTCTTTTATAAGTTGCCTTGGTCATGGTATGTATCATGGGAGTAGAAGTTCAAATCTAAACTGTTGTTTCTTTTTCTGAGACACTGAGCAGATTACTTTGAATTTTTTGAAGGGACTCTGACAAGCGCTGCCATGCAACCATGGCTCTGGCAGGCCTTGCCCTTCTCCCCCATTCCCTCTGCCTTGCTAAAACATTAGATTACATTTCTAAAGCTAGTCATCAGGTCTGTTTTCTTATTTGGACAGTGTCTTATGCCAGACTCACTCCTGAGTATAGTACCAAAGTCCAGCAATCAAAAGCCTCTGTGTTTCATTCACCTAACTAACCCCCCTAACCAAAACATACCAGCACATCCTATTCCATTCTAACACAGACCTCCACATTTTCTCTTCTTAAAAATCACACTGCTAGATCCTCTGCTGCCTTTTCACCCTGAATCAGAAAGCAGCCACTTTAACTCCCTATGAAAATAGATGTTTGGGTGTGGTTTGTGCCTAATCCAGGATTCTGGGGGAAACTCCTGCTGCACAGGGGTCTCCATTACTTTTTGTCTGAAGTAAAAGTGAGTTAATGCTTCTTTTTTTCTTTCAATTTTGCTAAAAAGCCACAAGATACCTTTTCATTTGTATTTTTTATTTGTTTTTTGGGGGGGGTTTGTTTTGTTTTGTTTTTAACAGGTACTCTCCCTTTCTTTGGAAAAATCTTCACCAGAAGCAAAACCTTGCTTTTAGAGCAAAGCTTTCTTCCCAGAGTTCTATCTGCTAGCTGTGTTACTGTTTCTCATCAGTGGAGTCTTCCTGAAGATATTAACCCTCTCCATTTTGTCATCTTGAGGGCCTTGTTTTAGTAATCTTGAAAGTTATATTTCTTTGTCTCAGCTCCTTTAAAATCCCTTACAGCAAAAAGTTAGTTAAATACTTAACACATGTTTGGAGAATATCCTCCTGAGCAAGGTCTCACAAATCCAGAAGGATAAGCAGGGGATGTACTCACTCATTAGTGGACTTTAAGCAAAAGCATTATTTAATTGAAAGATGATGGGTGAATAAAATTATTTAAAATGCACACACACAAACAAAACAATACAAAAACCTTCTGGTTTGACTGTAGAAGGGTTGCTTAGCAGAAATTTGTGGTAGCCATAGTGCATCCATGGGCATTAGCGGTGACTTACTGTGCTTTCTTCATCTGTAGCTGAGCCTAACCTGGTTTGAGGAGCTTTAGATTTTATCTTTTATGTTTCATGTATTTTAGAGAAAAGAAAAGTTTTATTACTGTATGGGTTTTTTATAAGCTATTCTTAATGGTTTGCTTTTTTATATAAAGTTTGATATTGATTTTCGAAAAACAATAGAAAGAATTTCTAATTAAAAAAGCAGGTTGTTTTTTAAAGACAAGGTTATTTTGATACAGGTCTGATCTCTAACATAAACAGCAAATCAGTTTTCTAAATAAACAGGACAACTTACTGAGCAATGCACATGTAAGTTTAATCCTCAATCATAAGCAGATAATAAATCCAATCATTATTAACTTAGGGTTTGGGGAAAATATAGTTATATTTAGACCAACTGCCTACCTATGTGAGAAGAGACTCTAACAGTAAACTAGAGTTAGTCACACGAAATGGGATCTTTCCCTACTTTGAAAAAGTCTTGTTCTGTGCCAGTTTGCTCTGTTAATAAAGCTTACTTTACTTAAAATCTGCTTTTCTGAAATTTTATGCTTCAGGTTTTTAAATAACTTTTACTGACTTTGCTCAATCCATAGGCATTGAACTCAATTTCAGGGTTTCTATTTATTATACAAAAACCAGATACCATATGCTACCCAACTGCCTGTGTCATGAGTTGAGTACTCTGGAAGTGGATTCAAAACAAAGTCCGTGGTGAGCCCTTGGGTAAGAGGAATTGGATACAATATCATAACATGAAAAGGAAGATGAGCTTCAGCACACTCTCCACATGATAAAACTGATAGGCATTACACATCCAAAACGATGATGATGAAGAATGTGTGAGTAAGGGGATACAGCTTTGGTTGCATGTGAATTCAATGGTGAAAAGCAAACATATAAGCAAGATAAACTTTCTTAGGAGTCAAAGATGAGCCACTAGAGTACAACGTACAAATATAGATCAGGAAAGAGAAACTTTTCGTAACCTTTGCCTTTGACTTTCACACATAACTCTTTTTCATGTTTGCTAGGGTTAGGTGAACAGAGTCTCTGTCATTCTTTCATTTCTCAGTACATCAAAAAACATCCTATTCATATATGTGAAATCTGAAAATAATATATTCAGTTGGTTATAGAATACTACGCTGTCAGCTACTAAGAAGATACTCAAGACATCTTTTTCTTCTCATTATAGAAATAGAGAAAATTGTCCTCATTGCCACCAAGTGGGAGTTGTCTCAGTAGATAACAATTGTTTTAAAATATTCATTTAAGTTTTATTTATGTATATGTATGAATACCCATGGATGATTAGAGGCATTGTTGGATCTGATGTTCTTCAAAGCATCAAGAAATTCTAGCTGCTAAGCCTTCCCTCCAGTACCAATATAACATTTATTTATTATTTGAAAATTTTATACATTACAAGCATTATTGTCACACTCCATCTCACAACTCAACCCAATCTTCTGTGTACTTTTTCCAATTTCATGCCTTCTTTTTCTATTATTATTTACAACCCACTGAGTCCAACCCAACATGTATACTTTTGTACCCAATACATGTATTTCTCTTATTCTTTACAACCCACTAAGTTCAATTAATGACACACATATAGTCTTAGTTCTGTAGACCCTCTCTGGAGCATGGCAAATGTACCTGAGAATTCATGCCTAAAGGAAACAGACTCTCCCTCCCCAGGCAGTGCTTAGCCCTCAGCTACATCTCAGTTTGATTGGGGCCTTGTGTTGCCCTCCCTTTCCATTATAGAATGCTAGCTCTCTTGATCATGTACAAGTCTTGTGCAAACAGTCAAAGTTACTGAGTTCATTAGTGCGGTGGTCCTGCCATGTACCCAAGACATTGTTTTGTCCCAGTCCCCTTTAACTTGCTTTTTTATCATTTTTCTGTTCCCTCTTTTATGATGTTCCCTGAATCCTGCAGAAAGGCAATGTAATATTTATATTTCATTTATGGTTGAATACTCCATAGTTATTTGTGCTTTGACACCTGGCCAGTTGTGAGTCTAAATTTACCACCATCCACTGAACCAAGATGCTCCTCTGATGAGAACTGATTTATAAACTAATCTATAAATATGCAGATAGACATCCAGAAAGTAGATAGCTATTAAGTCTGTTTAGGCAAATAGTTGTAGTACTTTTATCCTTAAAACCTACGAGCTCACTAGACACAGTGTCTTGGCCAGATTTAAAGTACTTGCGGTGAGTTTTCTCTTTGTAGCATCATTTTAAATGACCAAAAATTAAAAGCATCACACTGTTAATCATCAAGAGTGCAATAAAATGTAGCAACATAAAACAGATGAAGGAAAAGATAGAAAACTGTGTTTACATATCTATGTGAAGTGGTATCCAGTATGTAATGTTTCAAACTGTTTATAAAGTCATATACATTTATGTGGGACTTTAGTCCAAAAACAGTTTCTTACCTCCATAACGTTCATGCCACTATTGTACACAAATATCAATCATTATTTTAGCTCCCAGGTTTCACAGCTGGATAAGACTGTTGTTATTGTTTTCTTCCAGCAGCTGCATAGCATTTTTCATAGCTATGAAAGATAGCTACAAGAGTGACAGTTTTCAGGTCAGTTCCAGTTTTATTTCTCCAAGCTCTATGATCAAAATATGTAGTATCTTCATCAATATGGTTTTATCATGAAGCTCTTATAGACAACCATGAGCAGTGTCAATATTCTTCTTTTCATAAATATCACTTTTACATGGTTCTTATAAATAAATAGAAAATTCCAATCAAATATTTAAAACTTATCTAATATTTTTAATAAATTCTTTCTTCCAATTTAAAAAATTTACGACATATATATTGCATGATGTCAATGGTCATAAAAACATATTTGAGTACTACATTATTTAAATATTATCTTTATTTAGTTTAGTGTATACCTGTACTTATTAAACCAATTAAAATATTTCTTTACTGCTTCATCTAAAACTAAAGCATAAACATGTTCAAATATGACCATATTTCTATAATTAGCTTATTACTTTATGTCACTCCCTAATTTATGTCAACCTGTTAACTCAAGATGCTACTATGAATCATTTTCATTGAGTTAAAGAGTAACAGATGAAAAATCATTGCTTTTCTTCAATTAGTTATTATTGTAAAAAAATACCTCAATGGCTACAGTTTGTCCACTTTATATCAGCTTGATATCTGATCAGCTTTTCAGTCATGGTAGGATATGAATCCTGGTACTGGGTTGTAAGGTAGAGCTATCATGAAGGTTGATGGTTTGCAGAAAAGAAAAAAAATTAGCTCTTCTGGAAATTTGCCCACTTTTTTCTTCCATACCCACTGTTTTAATTACTCTTTGATTGTGCTAAAATACCATAACCAAAAGTGACTTAAGGAGAGAAGAATTTGTTTCATTTTATGGGTCCAGACAAAGAGTCCAGAATGGCTGGGAAGAAATGGCAGTCAGGATGGGGTGCATGGTGTAAAATCCACAAAAATAAATATATAAATAAAAAATGGCAGTTAGAGCAGAAATCAAAGAGATCATATTTATCCAAACACAGGAAGCAAAGAGACAGAGTAGGAAGTAGGTGAGGCTACAACACTCTCAGGCCTCTTTTACTGATGGCCCTTTTCCAGAAGACTCATTCATACCAAAGGTTCTACAACATCTCCCTGCAAAGCATTCTCGGCTGAGAACTAAATATTCAATTAAATGAGTCTGTGGGACATTTCTCCTTCAGACTATAACACCTGCTTTCACTTTTCTGTCCACTTAAGTTGAAGAACTAGGAGGCTCTCTCCAGACTCATCCCTCTGACCTGGAACTTCTTAGAAGTAGAATCATAAGCCAGATGAGCTTCTTTACTTCAGAAGTAGGCCAGACTAAGTCATTCTATTATGGAAAAAGAAAACATAGTAAGAAAAGTACCTATGCTATAATATTAATTATATGTGTATATGAAAATATACCCCTTCTGGACAATCAATATGTAGTAATACTTTTTAAATTAAAAAAAAATGGAAGAGGTGGGAGGATTCAGTTTTTTTAATATAGTAAAATGGTATAAAATTAAATGCCTACTTTACCTATAATGCTTTCAGCCACATCTCCACAGAGTAAATCACTATTCAGTATTTTTAGGCAAGTACCTCATGATATTTATCAGACACAAGAAAATTTATTTCACAATTTTCTTCAAGCAACAGCTGTTCATTTACTTTTCACATATTTTATGTTATATTGAAATGTTCATGTCCTTCACAAATTTGCATATTTAAATACAACTCACAAAGATAGACTATTAGGAAAGTGACCTTTTGGAGATAATTCAGTTATGGAAACAAAGAATCTAGGAGAAGTCCATAACCATTTCCACCAAGCACATAGGAAGATGGCACTGTGTGTGTGATACAGGAGGCACAAATAGCCAGACATTAAATTTCCCTTCACATCTAGTTTGTGGTGGTTAGCAGCAAAGAATCTAACCAATGTGTGTGGTATTCAAAACTAGTGATTTATCAGTGAATTATAGCTACAGCCTGAAAACATCTTAAATATAAAGCTAATTTCTCATTGATTATATGCCTAAATATTTTATACTATGTATTGTAAAAGGTCTTTTCCCTTGTGTTTTCTTATTTTATTTTATAAAACTAAATAGGCTTCTCATTGTGTAAATTAACTTCAGGATGCAAAGCCCAAGAATTGAATGGCTTTAATAATTTGATGGCTATTTTGGTCATTCTTTTTTTAGGAGAATAAAAATATATTACAAGTTAGAAATGACAATTTTATGTCCTTTTTAGTTTTTATACCTCTTACTTTGACCTTGAGATGATTTTTCCTGTCTTACACTCACGTTAAGATTTACTTCTCAAATGTAAGAGTATGCAGGTGTGGAATATTTTAAGGAAAATAATTAAATCACAAATGTACCACCTTTTGACATAACGAATGCCAGTGTTGCAGGTGGAAATTCATTTTCATGGGAATGGATCAATTGCCATGGAAAATGGGTAATCATAAAGCAAGGATATCCCATATATGAGGCTTCTATGAGTGTGCCACTCAGTATTCCCACATCTGTTCCTGTCTTGCTATGCCCTGACTAGAAATCAATGCCTTCAGAAATATTTAAATAAATATTTTATGCATAAATTACCTTGGCTCAAGTATTTTCTTACAACAACACAAAATAGACTAAGATACATCTATTTTTCCCTGAGTGTTGCACATAATACTTTAAAATAATGCTAAATAAGAGTAGTGACAATGGACATTCTTACTGTTTTCCAAAAATATCTAAATTGAATATTTTACCATTATAGAAGTCATCATGTTGCTGTTTGTATATTTTATTATGTTAAAAAAATCATTATATTTTCTTTGTTATTGAGTTTACATCAAGAATTTTAGGAGCTAGGGAGATGGTTCAATGTTTAAAAGCATTTTGGGCTTACAGAGAACCTGGGTTGAATTCCCAGCACCTACGTGGCAGCTTATAGCCAATTTTAAAAGACCTGATGATGTCTCTGGCCTCTGCAGATAGAAAATATAGACACATACAGGCAAAACACCCATATACATACAATAATAATAAATACATTTCTGAAATACCTTTATAAAAAAGTATTTAAGGAGGTGGAACTGTTAGGTACAACAAATTGACTAGCCCATATTATAAACACTTGTAACTTAATGTTCACATTATGTATGCTCCATACACATGCACAGTAAAATAATAACTCCAAAAACAAAATGAAGTTTGTGTGAAATTTTACTAAATTAATTTTAATATTAACAGCTAAGATTTTATGACATGTTTGCAAATATGTTAAAATGTTTTAGATTTCTCCTATGGCCATGTGCTGAAGACCTAGTAGGATCTTACACTATCCCAGTATAAAATCTAAGAGTACTTCATAATACTATTAAACTAGGATGCATCTGCCAATATAAGGAAATACAGGATGAGTGTTCAGAAACTAGAGAGCAGTAGAAACTGCCCTGTAGGTAGCGTCATTGACTCTATGCTTCCTCTGGCAACTCTCAAGGCTACATATCTTGGTATTAAAAAAGTAATAGTTCTTTTCCCTTCATTTAATATAATAACCATTCCTCTCACCTGTTCTCCCTTTTCTTCACTAGCAAATTTTGCAGTTTATAATGTCTTTCCTATTATTTAAGCACAGCTGTGTGTGTTTAAGGTGTGTGTATGTGTGTGTGTGTGTGTGTGTGTGTATGTGTGTGTGTGTGCGTGTATTACCAAGTATACTAGTTTTGGGTAGGCATTTTATCCCATGAATAAAATATAAAAACATACACAGTTTCTCTTTCTAGTTTGTTTCGTAAATCTGTCTTCCTTCTGGGCTTTCCTTATATGACTTGCTGATGATCGAGATTCTAGTGGCCACTCTGTTCTGTACTATAGTATGATTTTCCTTTGCTCCTGATCTTTCCATCCAATGCTCCTAATCTTCTAATTGTAGTCTAACAAAGATTCACCATCTTGGTATCATTTCTGCCATCCACATCTCTTTTCTAGAATGCTCCTTGTACTTTCTATTGTTTCTTGATGTCAGCTACTATTTTCAAGAAGGCTTTGCATGTTCAAAACTGTTGGTTTTCTTTATCTTAGAAAATAGATGTTTTTCTGTGATCTTTGAATATTTCATATTACATGGAGAGGTGTACTTATGATGTCAACAATTAGAAAATTACAAAATGATTTAGATTCTATGTTTTTTAATAGTTAATTGCATTCACATGTGTTTGGGAATAGGAACACCCTGTAGGACTGTCTGCAGCTGCTATCACTAAAACATTTGCTCTTATAACAAGCTTCAGTGGAAATTGTCAGACATTAAAAATACAATTCACCATCCCCAAAACAGATGCTAAGTAATGGATACTGAGCATTGAATCTTTAAACAAAACAAAACAAACAAAGAAAGCCCCCAGGAGACTAAGGTGATAGCTTAGTGGGTAAAAGGCTTGCTGTGCCAGCATGATGACTGAGTTCAGATCCTCAGGGCCCTGTAAAATCCGATTAAAGTAGCACATACCTGCAATTCCAGACCTAGGGCAAGGTGGAGTGAAGGCAGGCAAAGGCTTGCTGGCCAGTCTAATTTTAGCTGAAGCAGAGTTTTAAATTCAGTGAGAGACCATGCATCAGTAAGAAAGACTAGAGAACAATAGGGAAAGATACCCAAAGTTGACTTCTAGCATGCATGTACAATTCCAACGCACGCATGCACGCACCTGGAAAGCAAGCAAACTACTATAGCAAAAATAAAAAATAAAGCAATATTCTTTCTTTCTGGAGTTGCTACTGCTAATCTGAAGGACATATGAAGGGTAGTCTTATGTGAGGCTCTTACATCAGTCACTCAGGGAGCTGAGACAAGCTAAGTCCACTTTAAGGTAGGTAATGCTTTTCTTTCACTGAAAATCAAATTTTTTTCAACATTTCTAAGATATGTCAACCCTATTTCCTTCTCTGTATCACACAAGGCATCACCTTGTTTTAGTGGGCCAGTTCAAAGCTTCCTTTTCATTGCTCAGGAAACTGCTCTGTAGGCTTAATCAGTGCAAACTGAGTTAGCAATGGCTGGAGACTCCTGGACTCCAGATTACTGCCCACCCACTTAGTGTTCTCAGATAGAAGGCCAGTCAACTTTAAAATCTTTGGTTAATTGGGCAGTTTTTGTTAACTAATTTTACTGAGTGCTAAGTATTTAGTATATTTTACAATTTAATAGTTTAGCATACTCTATCCCAATAACAAAAGGAGGGTAGATATGGTCAATACTCCCATTATAAAGAAGTGCAAATTAAGTCCCAGACAGAATAAGTAACTCACTTAAGTTCTTACAACTGTGGAGAGCATGGTCATGAACTAAAGCTATCCCTTCTAATTCTCACCACTTGGCCTTTTCTATTATTGTTGCTGAGGTCGTCCAAATGATGCTTTGACTTAACAGGGCCCAGAATTTGTTTAGTCTGGCTTGTGACCAGGGACCCTGCATGAAACTCACCTGGGCCCTCTGCATATACATTAAAGTGCATAGATTGGCCTCTAACAGTGAAAGCAAAAGCTGTCTCTGACTCTTCTCCTGACTTTTGAGACCCTTTATCTCATACTGAAATGTCTTGTCCAGCCTTCAACTTGGTATGTCATGTTTGGTTGATCTCCATAGGAGATATGTGAATAAAGGATATCTTTGCCCTTTTCTGAATAATAGAGTGAATGGGGGTAGAAGGGGAAAGTGGTCAGAAGAGAAGTGGGGGGAAGGGATGGGACCAGAGAAAGGAGGGGAAACAGCAGTCAGGTTGTAAAAGTAAATAAATAAAATAATAAAAAATTAAAATAATAAAACAGTTACTAATGTGATTAAACAACTATCACTGATTTCAAACAGTTAGTGTTTGAATTTTTAATGGAGGCATCTACTATACAATCTATTATTTTGCCACAATATTAATATCTCTAGAAAAACATTTAAGAAATAAAAGGTAGATATAACATATTGATGCAGGTGCAAATGTGCTTGCACTCACTATGATTTTTGTTGGTTTGTTTCTTTGTTTGTTTGTTTCAATACACACACAAATTTCAGGTATGTATAATATTCTTTTTGTGTTTCAGGTTTGTAGAACATAGGCTGTGTGTGCCATGAAGCTGTCAATTTGTCTTGTTCTCCAGGTCTTTGGGAAGCTATAGCAACAATATTCTCACATTCTTTTGCCAAGGAGATAATAGAGTTGCAGGGACTGCAATTTCTTTGGAGGGATAAATAAAATGTAGTCTATTCTTTAGCAATTTGCAAAAAATGAATGAAAGCAAAACAAGGACATAAAGAAAAATGAGGAGGGTGATCGGAAGAATATTCCCCAATAGAAAAAACTGAAAAGACTGCTTTCAATTGTAAAATAATGTGCTTGGATAAATATTTATACGTTTCCATAGTGTGTTCACTTACTCCTTCATGTATCTTGCAGGCAGTTAAGGAAACAACTACAAATCATAAATAAGGAAGAAAGTGAACTTCCCCGAAGTCTCTGATTACTCCATTACTGAAATCCAGCTCAGTAATCATGGCTTTTCTTTCCCACTGTATTTTGATAAACGAAGCAAAACAAATCTGTAGAATTCAGACTGTTTGTACTATAAATAAAAAGACGAAACATAGCACTAGCAAGAAATTAACCCATAATTCCATCAACAAAAGAAAAATATGTTGAGAAAACAGTATCTTCCTAAGCAGAAACATCTAAAATAACTTGAGATAAAGGACATTAGCATTTCCATGGACTATGAGGCAAACCAGTTGTTCATGGACTATGCATTTCGAGTTTTGTTTCTGACACCATTTCTGATATAAACCCTGGGATTTGATTTTATCCTGGTTGCTTCCAAAGTAGAGACTAAATGAGCCTGAGCCAGGACAACTCAAGGAAAAACAAAAATAAATTGTCCAGAAACAAAAAGTACGGTTTATGCCCAGAAAGATATTTTGAAAATAATCCATCAAAGATACACAAGTTCCATGTCCTCAATGGCCACCAGAGTTCGTGCAGTTGAACCACTCTTTCACTTTCTGTATGCTGTTGACAGCCAAAACAATAAGTACATTTTCTGTTTTCTACTGTTACAGATAAAATATGGATCCCATATGTAGGAGTCTCCTCAAGACAACTTTTACCTCTATACAAATGTGTGATAAACTATACACATGTCTTATCCTTTATAGATATACATGATCTAATGTTATACAAGAGTAATATCCCTTACAAATCAGAACTGTGGATTATACTCTTAAAACAACTTAATCTAGTATTAATTGAAGACTATATATAATTCCAGAATATTCAAAATATATGACAAATGATAATTCAGCCACTTGGGAATACAGTATGGCAGTTTCTCAGAAAATTGAGAATCAATCTCCCCAAGGACACAGCAATACCACTTCTGGATGTATATCCTAAAAATGCACAGTCATACTCCAAAGGTATTAGCTCAACTATGTTCATAGCAGCGTTATTTGTAATAGCAAGGACCTGGAAACAATCTAGATGTCCCTCAACTGAAGAATGGTTTAACAAACTGTGGTACATCTACACAATGGAGTACTGCTCAGCAGTAAGAAAAAATGATATCCTAAAATTTGCAAGCAAATGGATAGATTTGGAGAATATCCTCCTGAGCAAGGTATCATAAACCCAGAAAGATAAGCAGGGAATGTACTCACTCACTAGTGGACTCTAAACAAACAAACAAACAAAAAAGAAAAAGCAAAGCATGCCCAAGCTGCAAACCACAGCTTGGGATCAGAAACACCTTAGACTGACTCCTTGGATCCCACTCCCCCTAGAGGAACACCTGACTCAGTCTTGATGTTGCAGGGAGAAAACTGGATTTGCCAGGAGTGGAGGCTGAATTAAGCAATATTGGGTCAGTGGGACCTTGGGACTGCCTGCCCATGGGGGAATGGGGAGATGTCGAGGAGAGAGAATGACCTGATGTGGTGGGAGGGGGAGGGGACCTTGAATAAGAATATACAAGGATAGAAAATGTGACTTCTTTATTCAAAACAATAAAAATAAATCCAAAACCAAAAACAAAAAATAATCTTTCACATGAGAAAGATTAAAAAAAGATAATTCTGAAGACCCTTAGTGTAAAAATATAATTCTAAATAAATCTCATCCATCAAATTGATTTCAAAAGTAACTGAATATTGCCTCTGTGTTTGAAAAAGTAAGTTTGAGCCAGTTCTCAGCAAGGTGGAAGCTAATATCTCTTTTTCTCAAATGTATTAGACAAGGCCTCTAGAAATGACGTTAAGGGCTAAAATTAGATATTGTAATAAAGCATCAGATGTCATACTGTCACTAGTTCTGTGTTTTGAAAGAATTCAATGTTTTTTTTTATGAAGTAGAAACATGCAAATAACCCTTCTTTGTCTGTCTCTTTGATGATAAACAACCAATTTCACAGATTTAACAAATTTTATAATTGGCTGTTTGGATATAATACAGACACAGTTCTTATGTACTTTATTATGAACAATTAAGTATAAGGAGAAACATATACATGTTTCTTGTTTAATATGCCATACATGTACTTTCCAACTGCATCTGTCATTTTACACATAAAAATGTATGAATAGCTCTTTAATTAAAAACAAGTTTAAGTTATGCTTAATTAGTCAAAAATCACTGTAGAAACTTGTAAATTTTCAAATGAAAGAGGCAATTCTATTATACAATAGAAATCAAAGAGTGCATAGTAATGACCAATTCTAGAATACTACACCAGATAACTGAGTTAAGATGACCAGTTAGTGACTATTGAAAAAACTATTACTTTTAATGCTGTTTGGAGATTTTTTAAGTAATAAAAAATACATTTAGCTGCTGAAATATTAACATTTTCTAACAAAACAATAGTGTTGTGTGCCACTCTTCTTATTGCATATTAGTTAAAATTACAGTAGTATTTAATTAATGAAATTACACTATAAATCCACCTTATCTACAAACCTCTCATGATCCACAGAATTTTTGCTGGGACATTATCAACTCATAGAAGCAAGTTTAGTAAGTTAAATAAATCACAAGTTTATTGCTACAATCAAATATATATGATCATTATTATATTTAATAAAATACAAATTCAAATGCAGTAGAGATATATATGCTTACAATCTCAGTACTCAAAAGAACAAATTAGAGTTCACTGAAGGCCAACATAAGTTATACAGAATACCTTGTGCCAAAAATAAGTAAATGTATAAATAAATATTTAGATTAGGGAATATAATTTTAACATGTTCCTGCCAAGCATATACTAAGCTCTGAGATCAATTCTCAGTGATACAAAAAAATTAAAAATATAAACTAGTTAAACATAATTTTAAGAATCAGTGTCTACTTATGTTACTTATTTCCTTAGAATCTGCAGCTTCTACTAGAGATTGGTCAATGATATGTGCAAATTAACTGTAGGAGGAAATGCCATGAGTCACTTCAAGAACAAAGCAGGTAGAACCTTAATACTATTTTTCTTTTTTCCTTCTTACAATGATCTTCAAAAAAAATGAAGCTCTAATGCAAAAACGTGGTGAAGACATTTAGACTAAAAATGAATCTCTCTGGTGAATGTAGATTCAAAAATTCTTGACAAAATATAATCTGAGTTTAAGATCAGTTTAAGAACATTTGAACACCATGACCCAAGTGATTTCATCCTAAGAAAGCAAGGTTCAACATATACAAATCTGTAAAATATTTTGCACATTACACATAAAGACAGAGATCACATGATCATCTCAATAGACACTGAAAAGGCATGTAACAAAGTTAAACATGCCTTAGTGATAAAAATATTGAAGAATGAGAAATGGATGGAATAAATTTCAGTGTAAGAAAGGTATCATTCAACAGACTTATAGCAAACACAGAAAACTGAGATTCCTCTAAAATCTGTCATGAGACAAGAATGCCCATTCTGATTCAATATAGGCCTTTAAGACTTAGCTTTTACCAATAAGACAAGAGAATTATATATGCAAAGAACTCCATATCCTAACACAGAAATACTTGCTTTTCTCTTGCTGCCCTTTCCATAAGAACTAGATGTTCATTAAATATGAATCTATACTGAAAATGTAACGCATGTATACAATAAGATTTCATTGAGATGTAAAAGTAAATGAAATTATGTAATATGCAGGAAAATAGATGGAACTGGAAAACATTACTTAAAGCAGTAACTCAGGGTCAAGAAAGAAAACAGAGGAGAGTATGTCTTATTAGCAGGTGTAAATGCAGATAGAAATAAGTGTGTAAAATGGCCAAGCAAGAAAGAAGAAAACTGAGCATTGTTTCATCTGAAGGCATATAGAAGCTGCAAGGACTGCTGAGAGACACTTTTAAATCAGCCAAGCTGCCTAGAAGAGGCTCAGATGAACTGAGCTGCCATGGAAGGAAATCTGTTGAGCTGCCTGCAGACTGTGCAAAGTGCTCCAAGCTTCCAGCTTATAGGAACTGTCACCCAGCTGTATCTGAGTCACATCTGCTCCTAGAAGCAACCCTTCACTCATATTTCTCTCAGTAACTCTAATAAAAACTCGTTGATTTTCCGCGTTGAACTTTGGTGATTTCTGTACTTTGGTTTGATGTTGGTTCACTATCTAGACTGAGTAGGTATTTGCTCACATCTCTTCAGAAATGAATAGAACACAATAGAAGGACCTCAAGCTATGTATTAATATTTATATCAGCATTGTTTACTGAAGCCAAAAGATGGAAGTAACTCAGTTTCCTGTTAATAGATGAAGAGATAAACAAAATGTCATGTAAACATACAGTGGCTGCTGCAGGCAGATGAACGTTAAAGAGAAGTGAAATAAGCCACTAATAAAAACACAAATATGTTTCAGTAAAGGACCTAGAATAGCCAAGTCATTAAGCCAGTAAGCCAGAGAGTAGATAATAAGGCTATTAACCCAAGGTAATACCAATTGCCTTGTTCTTCCCTTCCTTCAAGACATTTTGGACTAAGAACTCTGTGAGGTCTAACACATATTTCGTACCTTAAATCAATTTGTTAGAGATGGCCACTTAGATACCAAATACACTGCTATGAATTGTAGTACAGTGTCTATAAGTATGCCCAAAGAACCAACAAATTGCTTTCCCTCATGCTTGAGGTAATCTATCATCATGGGAGTTGATCTCAGTCTTGTCCCTCAGAAACACATTTGTTTGCACACATGTATGAACACACAGAAAAGATGCAAAGACTCAGCACTTGAGTATTGACTATGAAATGGAAGCCATGTTAATGATTAAAGTTCATTTAATCACAACAACAAACCTATGAGAATGTATTAAGACTGATTATCTGGATTTTGATGAGGAGGAAATGGAGCCCAGGGTAATATGATTAGCACATGCCTGAATTTGAACCAGAATGGAAAAATCATCACACATTCTATGGGGAAATAAGCCCAACTTGTCATAATGGAAAAACACAAACACACAGTAAAAACATACTGTACAAACTTAAAAGAAATATGTTAGCTTCAAAATTTTTTAAAACTAAATTCCCTTTGGAACATGTGAAGCTGAGCTGAAACCCTGAATGACTAATAAAATGGTGAAGCTTTCTCTTTCAATTTTGTGTATAATATAAGGTATTAAGGCTCAGAGCATTGGGTTAAAAACTGAACAAAGAATTGAGAGACATCAATTTCTTCATGCCTCATTCTCCTCATTTGAGGGTTTTGGAGAGGGTCCAGGGTAGCTAATTCCAAGAGCCTCTCCTATCCAGACCTACTGTTATTGTCTAAATCTGGTTAGAGGAGATAAGCAGCCAAGAGACAACCTCTTTAACACAGTGGCAAAGCGACTCTTCCACAAAAACACTTCTGACGTTCTGCTCTGGGGTGAGTCTACCTTCAGGATGCTTTCATTTATTTTAATAAAAGTCCACATGCACAGGGGACTTCAGAGGGTGAGCAGCTCTCTGAGGCAAATCTGGCATAGTTCAGGTGAAGATTTTTACTTCTCTATGTACCCTCAGATTTAGCTTGGAATGAGGTCTTTCTCCATCCAGAACTTATGGCTCCTCTGAAATCTGTATCTCAGAAAATGGCCAATTTCACTGTCCTCAAGAACAGAAGAAAACACCGAGACAAGAAGAAAAATGTATGTGGAAGCCAGGATAAGGGACTCATAACAAAAACAGATCTAGGTTTCATGTAGAATCATACAAACAGCAGAGAGGGTGTATGTGTCCCCTCTTGCAATTGCTGGGTTTACTCTGCTTACGTTAAAGGAAAGGGGGAACACTGAGGCAGCTGTCACTAGGATCTCTCTTTTTAGAACACAAAAACAAGAACAGTAGGGTCATGTAAAACATCAGCTATCAAAGAAACAAGCACTGGATAAGAATGTGAGCAGTCAGAAGATGTTTATGGCCCTGGGTACTATATTTAGGAAACAGGAGCAATATAGTCTAAGTAACAGTTAAGAAAACAAAAACAAAACAAAGCAAAACCTTATCATTTGTCTATCAGGAGGTGGATGACACTGATTACAGACTCTATCTCAAAATGTCACTGAAGATATTACTGTGTTTATTGCCAGCTTTTTCATCTTTTTTACCAGTTATTTCCATGAATCATCATTTAAAGTTGGGTCAAAGATGAATCTTCGTTGGGAGAATGCATAAAGTCCTGTGTTTGATCACCAGCATTACATAAACTAGAGTAGTATAAAGTGCTCTTGGCAAGCGGAGGCAGTAGATTTAAGAATTCAAGGACAACCTCCCCTATATAACAAATTAGGGATCAGCTTCTACTACAATCCACACTTATCCTTTAATGAGATAAAAATACATGTGCTTATGTGTGGAGGCCCTGTGTATGCAGAACTCCATGGAGCCCAAAAGTGAGTGTCATATTTCTTGGAGCTATAGTCACATGGGATTGTGAGCATTTTCAGTGCTTGTAGGAAATAAAGTGGAGTTGTCTAGGAAAGCAGCAAGCATTCTTAATGGCTAAGCCATCTCTCCAGCCCCAATGGGTACCTCTTCTTTCCCTAGGTTCTTCTATTGGCATCTGGCCATATGAATGCCTCTTTGTTGAAGTTCACCCTCAACACTGCATGACCTAGACATTTTCTTGCTTTATTTTAATATTTTTCTATCTTTTCTGCACCAAATATGATAATTTACAAAAGAACAAGAAGCAGTGCAAACAGGTGGTAATTATCTCCACTCAAAAGGTCCAGGCCATCCTTCCTGTCAAGGTGGGGAGGATAGCAATCTTCTTTGGCATTCTCTTTTCAGCTAACAAGACTGGTCTCCAATATAGCAGCAATGGAAAGCTTGCACAGAGCCTGACATGACCTCTCATAAAACAAGTGACTTATAGTTTCTGCATTACGAAAAGTTCCTGATCCTACCAGCAGCAACAAGGAATCTGTAGACTAGATATTCAATCCTTGAGACATGAAGACTTTCTTTCTCTAATCCATGAAGTTCTTCACAGGAATTGCCTTCCAAAGCTTTGTGCAAGAATGTCTCACGATGTTCTTAAGTATCAACATTTCTAACAATATAGAAGAGATTGTCAAAAAAAAAAAGAAGAGATTGTCTCACACACATACAAAAAGGGGAGAGGAAGTGGGGCGACAGAGAGAGAGGGAGGGAGGGAGAGAGAGAGAGAGAGAGAGAGAGAGAAAGAGAGAGAGAGAGAGAGAGAGAAGAGAGGCCAGACTGAACCAATGGGGACGAGACAGATTCTTTCTTTAAAGTGTTCCAGTAATGGACTAGGGGGATGAAGTGGCTTCTTGGCCTTACCTGCTTCATGAAGGTTTTAGTTTACTGTCAAATCACAGAGAAACTTTCAAATTTCAGAAAAAAAGAAAAGAAAATCTCAAACATTATAGACTAAGTACATTATATCAATAATTTTCAAAATATACATGTATTTCCACTTCAGCAGGTGTCCAAGTTCTCCTGTGTGCAGAATTACTATAGCTATTCATGTATTCACTGTCTACATAGATCAGTTAAAACAGAGATTTCAGGAGAGAAACTTAAGTAGATCTGTTCACTAATTTCCCATTCAAGTACAAAATTACTTGGTAGAATTTTCAAAGAAAAATTAGATAACTGTTCATTTTTAGTTACAGTCAACATCACCTGGTAAATGTTGCAAAGACAGACTTTATAATAAACTAGACAAGGAAGACAGTGAGTTGAGAAGGAAAAAATAAAGTGCTAAAAAATGGTAGGGTGGGGCTAGTGGAAAAGTGAGGGGAGAGGAAGGAAGGAGAAAGACACCGGACAGAAGAACGAGTGCGTCTCTGAGGGTCTGCAGCACAGGCTAAGTACTAATCTTGCTAATTTAAAACAAGTATTAACAATTTTAAAAGTCTTATTTTTAACAAAACAAGAATCTTTTGTCTTGGGAAGTTCTTTCAGACTCTGAAGTTTTCTCCTATTCCTTCAGCCTGTGGAGCAGAAGCTCCAGTGTGACAGAAAGCCTATGAGATCTTGAGAAGCTCCATAGCAGGCCATATTCAGCATGTTAGCCAACTTTTAATTCCTCTGTTGTCCCTGTCACTGCACACCACATAAATGTAACTGGTCTGGAGTAAGTAAAGACATCCAAAGAGACACTCTTGTCTCTCAATTGGACTGTCATACTCGAAAATACAGACCGCAAAGAAATGGGAATTACCTTTAAAATCATGTGCTGATGGAAGGAAAGGGTACCAGCCAGATGGAGAATCTTGTCTCTCTGCAAGAGATTTCACATAGATTTCCCAATTTCTCAGACCACCTTACAGGATGAAACAGAGACCCAGAATAAAGGTCAGTGATGGACAGGACCAGCATCATGGAAAATGTGTGTCCTCTATTCCGGTCCTGAAAATGAACTTATAGGCTTTGCTGGGTCTCTTTATCCCTTCTTCCAATGTAGCCATATTGAATAAATCTCCTTTTCCTGCTTTCTACTTTAATTTGACTCTTTCTATTGGCTTATTGAGGATGGGTGGTTATATTTCCTTTGGGCATAGGTTGTAACTTCCACATAATGTGATATCATAATTAGTTGTAAATCTAAGAAAGAAAACTGATTATTGGAGAAACTCAATGGGCTTTACCAACAAGATAATGATGACATCTTTGTCAGATTCTTTTATAAACAGAATGAACATTTTCAGACTTTCTCATTTTAAAGTAACCTCAGGTAAATCTCTAATGTTCTATCTAATCATAAACATGTAGCCTTAAGACGCTTGAAATCATGACCTTTGATTCAAAGAAATCTACTTTTTATTCTTCAGCCAAAAACCTCAGATAACTTGTATTCCCAGACCAAATTCTAATTCTATAATAATGTACATATTTAGTGTGACTGCAGAGGGCCACGTTTATGATGTCACACACTTTGGTCACAGACTGTGAAAAAATAAAATTGGTACTGTCCAGGAAGCTACATCTTGATGGCTAGCTTTCATAGCACTCAAAGGTTGTCTATTCATTGCTACAGGAAAAAAAATTTAATCAACAGTCTTCCTTACCTGTGGACCCTGTGAAATACAATAATGCCTGTCACAGTGAAAGATGTCTATAATTATAGTTTAAGTTATGAATCTACCAATTAATTGCTTTCTGCCTAGGCTTAGGCCTGTCCCACAGGAAGAAGCACATACCTAGTACTAGAAATCTAGCCATGAGCTCCTGGCTGGGAGCTCACAAGCCCCTGAGGTGAACCAACTATGATTTCTATCATAATGGACATAATATCAAAATAACTTTCAAACTGATGCCTCTCTCTTTATTAATTGGTAAAGTTCTCAGACCTCATCAGAGAAAGTTTTTGGACAATTGATGGTAGTTTATTCAAAAATTCTCAACTGGTCAAAGTTCTCAAAATAAGTATAAGTAAAACTCTCTGGGACACTTAAATCACATCCTCTCCAAGGTACAAGTACCATCTCAGGAAATGGTTCAGAAGGATTCTTTCATTTTCTTTTTAATTTCTTTTAATTTATAAAATAAAGTCTTTTTTATTCTGTCCTTTTTGTCTAAAGTCCACTTATGAGTAAGTACAACCTGTGCCTATCTTTCTGGACTTGTGATTCTAAGAGCCATAAGTCAGAGGATGAGAGGCAAATAGTATCTTCTGGACATGGCAGTGAGTGAACCATGGTTGCCTGCATAGGACCTACATTAAATCAAACTAGCTACTATTCCAGCATTGGGGCAGGGGAGAAATCACAAGCCTCTACCCCTAATGGAGGAGCTATTGACAGCTGATGGCTTCTAGAGGTGGGAGAGTCAGTTTTCCTTAAGGGTGTAGTCCTTGGTAAATTGACTATGGTCCAATAATGCCCTATACCCATGTGTATGTGGTCAGCACAAATTGGACTTGACTGGTTATCTAAAGAGAGAGAGAAAGAAAAAGGAGACATAAAGTTGGTGACAGTAGGGAGGGAAGTTGGACCCATGAGATGATACAAGGTGGTGTTGAAATGTGAGTATACTAAAAACATAATGTACAAAATTCTCAACAAATTAATGAAAATAACATTTAAAAATGCTTCTCATTATACCACAATATTTTCAGTTTAAGGATGTGACTTAGTGAGAAAGTACATTTTGCAAAACTATTGTACCAAGGAACTGAGATTAGATTTGTAGAAACTGTGCAAAATGCCAGACATGGCAATGCTCCACTGTAAACCTAGAACTGAGAAAGAACAGAGAGGAGAGGATGCATCCCAGGGATGTGGTGAGCAGTCTGTCTAGCCAAAGTGATGATCTCCAGATTCAAAGAGATGCCTAATCTCAAAAAATTAAAGTTCAAAAAGTCAAAGGAAGAGTAACAACAGAAGATATCAGCCATTAACTTCAGCCTCTGTATATGTGTTTACAATACATACATACAGGCCAATAAATAAGTAAAAATGAAAATGAAACAAAGGAAGAATTTTTAATACCTGTACTATATTCTTAACAAACATTGCAAAATAATTAAAAAGTTTATGTAAAAATTAACTTACTCTTTTATTTACATTTAGAGTTTTGCTGATCTTTGATAAAGGTCCTTCAGGAATTGTATAAGGATTAGAACTCTAACCTCTGACATAAGACATAGCTGGAAGATAAAACATCTCAACTGCTTATTCACATGCATTTGCTGTTTTTTTTTAATATTTCCATTCTTATGAGTTTATTGTTTCTAAGTATTAAGTTTGATTAATGGCATGAATGTATCAGTGTAACTTCTATGCAGTGAGCACACAATAAACATATTTTCACTCTGGCTTATTTTCTTATTTTTTGTTATTGATTTATTTAGTAATGATATATCTTATTTCAATAGTTAAAAAGGTTTAATAAACATTAATTTCTAGCCTTTATATCTTTGATATTCCTCATAGTAACAGGATTTTTTATTTTTCAGAAGAAGTAGAGAGAGAGAAGCTTGCATTCCTCTGAAATATGCTATTGGAATATCAGGAAGCTGCCATAAATAAAATCCTCACACTATGAGGCATGGAGTATGCTGAAGAAAACTATTAACATTGTCTTAAGGTTTTCATGTTAGAGGAAACACAATATAGAAAACAAAGGATCACTTGGGAGTAACTCTGGATCCATCTTAAATCTCAGCCTCATCATGGGAGGTGTATCCTGTGCAAACCAGCTACACTTATTTTCACATAACTAAATGTAGTAGGCAACTTCATCTCATGGTTGGATACACACACAAAGTTAGATACTGGCTGTAAAGGTGGTAGGCTCTATTGAAATATCCAAAGTTTAGCAGAAGTAGTTCAAGAATGGCTACAATTCTCTAATTCCTCTGAAAGAGAAAGCCAGGCATCTCTGTCCCCTAGGTAATTAGCACATTGAAAGCTACTGGGAGGAAAGGGTTAGTTGGCTTCATAACAATGTGCAAAAAGGAACAAAAATGGAAAAGCATGAAGTAAAAACACAATTGAGAAATTTCAATTGAAAGAACAATGTAGCGGGAAATCAGAAACTATATATATAAACAATCACGTCATAAAAATAAAGACAAGCTAAAAATAGTTAACTAAAAAAAATTCCAAAAATAGACCTTCGAGGGAGGGAACCAAGACAAAAAGTCGTCATTCTCTCACGAGAGTTCCCCGACCGAGTACACAGTTCGCTCCAGCTGCCCGGGAGTTCGGACATACGACATAAAAATAAAAAATCTTCCTTAAAAAGGCTCCGACGCGCTACAACCTCATTCTGTCATCTTCTCCTAAAACCAGCTCTGCTTTATAAGCTATTTTCACCAAATAAACCCTATTTAAAACATATCTCAGGGCGGGTTTTTACCGCGATAGAACAATTAAAAAATAAAAATTAAAAATCACTATTAGAATTCCTGCTTTTACTTTAGAAAGCTGACTACAAACAAGAAACATAGATCAGGAATTCCTAGATATAAAAGTTAGAACTAACTTAGCCTGGCACACACACTGTAAAATCCAAAATGAGCTGTGTGACTCTGAGAATCTATAGAATGTGTGTTTCAAACATAAAATGCCTAACTACAAGACAGATAAGGAACACAAAATAGCACAACAAATCCAAGGTAGAAACTCACCTCTCAAATTGATTCACATTGATTCAGTAGCAGCAAGCGATCTTCTGCCTAAAGAGACCAGAAGACATAACTTGAGAATTTTGAAAATGTTACACAAAGTAGAGGATAATTACACACAGAGAAAGTGGGTACATTAAGCCCACCAGTATAAATGCAATGGCAATACCAGTTTGTTCTTTCTTCTGTTCAGATTTACTGCTGTGTCCCTAGAGTGAAGTTTGCAAAGCTTGTTGGTTTCTGGCACACACATGTTGATGTGTCTAGTAGAATACTCAACATCTCTGTGAGGTTTTATCTATTTCTATTCATTCTTTTTTTTTCCTGAGTATTTAATTTGTCTATTTGGATGCAACTGTAAGAGAGTCTTTCTTGATATCACCATAGGAGAGTTCACTGAATGCATAAAATTTCTAACAGATCACTTAATCTAACAATTTGGGGGATATAGTCTTTTGGGGTTTGTATGTATAAAATCAAATCGTCTTCAAACAAAATTTATCGTGCTGCTTTTTAATTTGCATGTTTTCATGCTTTACTTCGAAGTTGCTCAGGCCAATGTGTCTGAGCCTGTGTTAAATTGAATCATCTAGTGTGGGCCTGGTCATCTTTCTAATTGTAAAGGAAACACTTTGAACTTCATAGTGTGAGGGTAGTTTTACGTTTTCATGAATAGTCTTTATTAGGCTGAGATATGGACATTTAAGCTTAATCTACTAAGGATGTGTATATGAACACGTGTTGATCCTATTGCATTTCTGTGTCCCTTTTTTGATGATTACATAAGTTTTCCTACTTCTCCTGTTAATATTTAGGTTCACATTTCTTGATTTGACTCTTCAGAAGCATCTTTGCACTCCAGGGATAAATTCCACTTGATGGTAAAGAAGAGTCTTTCACCATTCTGCTGAATTAAGAATGAGAGTCCTTTTGGGACACTGGCCACACATTTTCCTTTTAAAATTCTATTCTCTCTCTTGGTCTCTTTGTGTGTCTTTTTCTCATTTTAATAGTAGAGTAACATTGGTTTCACTAAATGAATTTGGAAATATTTCTTCTTTTATTTCTAGAAGCATTTGAGACTGGTTAATGTTAACTCTTTTTAAAAATGTTTGATCAAATTCATCAGTGAAATTATGAGATCCTGAATTTTTATTTAATGGTAGATTTGTTTGTGTTATAAATTTAATATCCTATTGATTATTGGTCTGTTCAAATTTTCTATTTTTCTAATCTTGATAGGTTATATTTTTCTAAGAATGTACTAATTTCTTCTATAACCATAATAGCTGCTTTTAAGTGTCTGCTGAGTCCAATATTTGGTTCTTATCTAATATATAGTTTTTAATTTAAGTTTTATTATTTACTTTTCCTTCATATATGGTTTATATTTTGTGTTTTATACAATGTTCTGTAATGTTTTTGCTGAATATTCTATACAATATATTGCATAAATTTTAAATATTTGTGCCCTTTCTGAGATTTGCTATCTGCTGGCCTGCTGGTTTATCTTCTAAGTGGCATAACTAGAATAGTTTATTATGGCTACTTTCCACAAACTATGCATCATCTAACTGTACTCTTCAGGAGACCTGGGCTTAAGGAAACTTTGTGGTAAGGGACATTAGTGACTTTAGAAAACCTCACTCATCATTTTTCTCCTACTTTCTAGATAGTCTTCAAAATGGCCAACCTTTATTAGTATCACAGAAAGCCTGTGCTCTGGCAAGCTGACAATAATATAAATTGCCCCATAGCCATATGCAATTGAAGTGAGACTTCCTTGGCAAGGAGAGGCTATTGCCAGTGTTCGAAACTTGGCCCACTCTCTTAGGAAATACCTTTTGTCTAAGGAAGATGAATAAGAACAGATTAAAACACACAGTTATGACGAGTGAGAGATAGAGAGATAACCATCAATACCCAACAACTCACGGTCTTGTAAGGGCCCATTTCTTTGCTCTTGGATTGTTCTCTTCTTCCTGTGTTCTTACATAAAGTAAACAATTCAGGACTCTAGTAGGTCTTTTTTTTAAATATAAAAACATAGATCCTTGTATAAGTACTCAACCCTCAATCATTTCCCAATTCTTTAATCCCTTGGTTTATACATAAAGATGTATATATGCACATAAGAATTGTATATATAGAGAGGAACTGTGAATGGACACAGAAAGGTCTTTTTTATAAGCATCCTTCTAAAATTATAATGTCAAAGAAAATAAATTTCCCAAAAAGAAAACTAAATTTTCTAGGTTTTTTCCTCATTATGGTTATATGAATATAAGAAAATGATACATATTTATTTATTCATTCATTTATTTATTTATTCATTTATTTATTTGTTTTTGTATTTCAGTCATTGTAAGAGGGATTTGAGGAATTTTATTTAGTGGGCTTAATTGTACACATGATCAACCTCAGTATCTTAGAAGGGCCTCTGTTTATTCTTTCTCATGGGTCTGTAGATCTCATGGGTCTTTCTCGTGAGTCTGAGAAGGTACATCCAGGAAATGTCTGGGCTTGGGACCTAATCTCAAAGTTGGACTAAGGCTCCCTCACATTTCCTTCATGCTCTGTGAGTTAGTAAGTAAGGCTGTACATCTTCATGCAGTAACCATAACAGATAATCAGCATACTATTCACATTCTGCTAACATCCCATGTACTAATACCCGACCCATAGGCATAAAAAAATTAGGAAGCCAAGCTGGGAGGTGAGAAAATGTGCTTCTCACAAGAAGGAAAAGGATAATAAATATTATTGAAAGAATTTATGTGTCCACATTATTTTGGGGGATATATTACTCTTCATCTGTAATTTTTCAAGATACATTGGGAGCCTTCACTTCTTACTCAGGCGTTATAATATTTTTTCGAGTTCCTGTTCCAGGTAATCTTGTTAATATTCACAGATCTGGCCACCAAGCCACTGAATGATTTAAGTCGGTTTTTCATCTTGAGGCATTTTTCTTCAAGCTGCCTTTCTAAGCCCACAGTTCTACCCGCCAGCAGTAGTGAGTCAGCAGCTCTGCCGCCTCCTTCATAAACAGGAGAGCATCTCAGGCTTCAGGCTGTACTTAGGCACATCCTGAACCTAATCAATTTCCAGCTACCTCTATCTATATAGTACTGAAAAGTAGAAGACCTATGATACATAGCCTGACTCACCAACTTGTGGTTCTGTTTGTAAAATGAAATTAAATACCACATTTATCTAAATACAGAAGGAAATTGTGTTCCAGAAGAACTGTGTAATCATTGAAATACTCCAACTCAACAAATGCCTACTCTGAGTTATTTACTGCTCACAGATCTCCCCAAAACAGTGGTTCTCAGCATAAAATGCATAGTCATTAAGAAAGGGGAATCTCAAATCAATATCCAGCTATTTGATCAGGGAAAATCTGCGAAAATCATGATGTTTCTATACCCCTCAACCTGATGCCATCTTTTCTACTTTATTTAATCTCCCTTTTTTAAAGTTGCAAATAAAAGGAAAACACCCATGCACATACAATTATAAAGAACAGCAACTAAAAGTATGTTTTTAGTCTGATTAAAAACACATTTCGTAGACATAAAACAGTGTTAGCTCACACTGACGCAGAACCAGAAGTGTTTCTGTTAATGATGGCTCCAAAACTGCCCTGTCTATGTGCACTACTGATATTCAAGTAACTGCTAAAGGTGTAACTATGAGCTTCAGGTTGGGTAATAACATTTCTTCACTTAGGTAGCAAAGCACACTTTATAATCAATAAGATATTAAATAAATGCATGTTTTAATTTTAACTTTTTTCAAATTTTTTTGTTTGACTATAATAGCATATATTAGCCATATATGTTTGTAGACTAATGACTATAAAAGCTTAAGCCTACACTGATTACCATTTTTTCATGTTTTTTAAAATAGTATAGTAACTTAAGTACTGAAAAATACCAGGCTAGAGAGACCATAGACTGTGACAATGTATTAACACTTAATAGTTCAGGAAGAGTTAGGATATAAATATAAATGATTCTGATCAGATTTATGCAAATTTTAAACTTGGTAGAGAGATCTAAGGCACAGTGATGAGATGAAGTTTAAATATCTCTTTTAGCCAGAATTTTGTTTAAATATCTACAACAATAACCAAAGTAATTTATAATTTATAAAATTTATAATAATTTTATAAATTTATAATTTATAAAAAGGGCTATAATCCATTGTGTAAATTGAATAGTTAGACAAAAATAAGTTCATGTCTCAAGCTTTTAAATCAAATCAATATATGTATATAATATTCATGAGAGTCTAGTATTGTGAAGGACCCAGAGACATTGCAAATTACAGCTGAACAGGGCTTAATGTGCACAAGAAGAAAACTGTAAAAAGATGTGCTAACTCTTATCATATATTTGAAGACACTCTTATGAAACAAGTTTTTAAAATATCTTTATAAGTATTAATTTCAAAATAAATCATCAACTAATATGTCTTAGGGCCTAGAAGATAGCATGCTGACTTTGTTTATGAAAATCAGTGCCCATCTTTTCTTTTCAATGATCTGTTTAAATGTGTTACAGAGAGAACCCCAACCCACAGTTTTGACTGAACTGAAATGTGAATTTACAGAAATGAGAATTTAAGAATACATTAATTTTTCCACTTGCATGAATTTGCACTGACAATAAGACTTATCTTGGAAAAATGTGGAAAAGATGTCCTTACTATTAAAGAAGAAGGAAGAATCCCCCCCGATACTAACAGCGCATCAATTCAGATAAGCATATTGAATAGCAAAAATACCCATTTTGTGAGGGATGGGGTTGATTCATGTAGTTAATTTACTCCTAGGATTTGGGATTTGGGCGATGGCCTCCCAGACAGCTAAGTAGGGGATATGTTCAATGGATAATAAAGAAGTTCAGATGACAGGGCCTCAAGAAGAGCAGTGACCTCCTGCAGAGGGACAGTGACAAGTTTAGCATGTTATGTTGCCAGGTGCCACAAAGTCCATAGGCAGACAAAGATATGGCATGCACTGTATAATTTTTAAAACTCATCTCACAGTAGATGTCAATCAAAAGAAAGGCTCAATTAAAAAGAAGTGGTGAAGGACTAGTCTCTCACTGGTTCATCCCATAAGTCTTCCAGAACAGAAGAAAGCATCACTTTCCTTAAAATCAAATATCACTGTCATAAAGGACATTGTCTCTCAGGTTGTTTAGAAAAAAAGGTTAAGTTTAAGAACAGTACTTGGTCTTCTTTGGTCAGTAGATGCAGATGTTAATGTGTTCTCTTGGTACCACAATGTAGCCAAGGAGAAACAATGTCACCAGGATTAGATCCAACAGTCTTAAAGTCCATCTCTTCAGGTGGATGTGCTCCTTATGTTCCTCTTATGATCTTACAAGCTTTATTATTCCCATCTCACCATATAAAATTGAAGCAATGTTCTGTGCTTACATTTTGTTTACCTCATTTTTCCTAGTTAGATATTATAAATGTTCCCATTTGGATAATAGCTGTATTTTAAGGCCCACTGGATGATCTTGTCCTTTTTTGTGACCTGATTGAAGAGGAGAAATGAAAAGAGAGTGATTCAAGAAAGGGTAATACACCTGATATGAAGAACTAAGGGCTGGAATGATCTCTTCCTATTAAACAAACAAAGCAGGATGTCCTCCTGCAAGTCCTTACTGTCCAGCAAATGGAAGACAAAAGACAAGCAAAATGAAAAGTCAATGCAAAACACTCATATCTACAAACTACGGGCTCCTGGAAAATAAATTAATCAAGAAAGCACTTTGCTTTGCAGTGAATAAATTAGATGTAGATGTACTGAATAAAAATGTAATACTTCTAATACCACCTTAGACAAATCGCCTCCTATTGAAAATAAAGTCACTGTGCCCTGAACCCCAGGAAGACCTCACTGTTTTTTCAACAGAATCAAATCCCTATCATTTGTGAAACAGGGTGCTGACACTAAGCACTAGACTCTTTAATGTCTTATTAATTGTATTGTTGATTGTGTCAGCATCCTTAAAGACCATCCAAAACCTGATGACACTGAGGCTGCTTGGGGTGTGCACATGGCAAGAAGAAAAACCAGAAGAGTAAAGGTGACTGGAAAAGGTAAATTGTTTAATATTAAGTTGGAGCAAGACAATGATAATGATATCATGGTTTCAGTACATAGAATGTTCACTTTGTAAAACCAGTGCAGGTTACTCAACACCACTTGTTCTAACCCTGATCTATGTTTGTTATTCAGTAAGTATGAAAACAGATAGAGAAGCCATAACTTCTGGTAAGTCACACATGTCCAAATGCTAGCATCTTAGGACTTGCACAGATATATTAGCCTCAAAATATCATGTTTCCAAATGATACCTATAAATTTATCTTTACAAGAGTAGTGTTATTTTAAGTAGCATGTGTAAACTGACTTGCTATTGCTCTTTTTAATGAAAATGAATGTTTTGATTATGGCATTAACTCTTTTATATTCATTTTTATTGATCTGTTAAGAATCTTTTAAGCAATCTTTAATTTTTAACATGTTATAAAACTGGGAAATACAACAGTGAAATGATAAAAATATTTAGATCTTAATTTTACTTTGTCAGGATTTTTCACAACTCAAATGATCACAGAGTTTTTTTCCAATTTTGTAATGCTAGTATTTGCAGTGAAAAAATTAAGTTTCTGTAAAAGAAACAGAGTGGGGTGGGGAGCTATATCCCCTCTCTGCTGAGATACTAAGTTTACCCTTGTACAGTGCTCACTCTAGAGGGCACTACTCACATTTCCTCAGGGAGGGTAGTGGGTATTTTAGAATCAATTCTCTTTTCCAGGGTCCTAGATAGTCTAACTGTGGCTCTGTCAAGCTCTCCACCCTTTCACCATCAAGGCAGCAGATAGCACTTCCTCTAGAGCAGATTACTTGCTATTTCACAGAAAAATAACACTTGTAATTTGATATATATGACATATCTCCATTTCTCTTGGAAGATTTACAATGCATGTATCAGAGCATTTGACCCCATAGGAGACCAAAGTGAATGATGCCAGCATGCAAGACTCTTCCTAAAGCACTATGGAATTCAGGAGACCACCAAGGCCCCCATCAGAAAAGAGAATCCTCTGCTAAAATTTATAATTTTTTATCCTGCCATCTGGGTACATGAGACTTTAGAGTAGGTAAACTGATCCAGTAAATAGCTCAGCTATTTTTTTTGCCTCAGTTCTATGGAGTAGTCATGCAAACAGTCGTAGCTACTTTTCTCTTGCTATGATAAGCTATCCTGACAAACATGGCTCATAGAAGGAAGGGGTCATTCTGCTTTGAGGGTCTTGGGAAAATCCTGGAGAAAAGAGCTTGAGGAAGCTGCTCAGGCAGGAGCTGAGCCAGGAAGCAGAGAATTATTAATTCTTCTGTTCTGTTGGCTTCTTCTAGTTGGAGAGAAAGAGCATAGGCCTAGGGAATAATGTCACACTCCACTACGACAGTTATTGTTTCTAAATTAACCTAATTATTATAACCCCTTACATGGATGTCCAGTTGACCACCTAATCTAAATAATTCCTCACAGATATGCTTGGAGGTTTGTAGGTCATCCAGATTTTATCCAGTTGAAAATCAGTATTAACAAAATTCTATCACTTGTCAACTTGATATAAAATCCCATCAATTTGTAAGCCCTAATCTTCCATGTCAAGTCCCCATAACCTTGTGGCTATTTTATAAATGGAAAATATATTCAGTCCAACTCAAATGTCTTTAATGATTCTCATTACTGCTTAAAATTCCAAAGCCCAAATTGTATCCAAAATACAAAGCAATTTTATGAGGAACACCTGACAAATCAAAAGACAAGTTACAAAGTTAGAGTTATTCAAATATAAAATGCCACAGGAAAAAATTCCAGTTCTGAAAGGAGAAAATGAGTTCATAGTAAGTAATGTTCTAGAGCAAGGTAAAACCAAAACTGAAAAGGAAAAACAATGAATTCTGCAATCACATGTCTGGCATCTGGCACGTGTGATAAAATTAGCTGGGTTCCAAAGGGTAACCTCACCCCTGGAGCCCTGCACTCTGCAGCATATATAGCCCCTCTCTTAGGTTGCCACAATGCCTTACCTACCACTTTTCCCAGCTGAAGACTCACAGTCCTGGCATCTCCAATATCTCCAGTGTCTGTTGCCACTTAGGCATTATCTTAACAGCATCACACAATGACCTGCCTCTCACAACTCTGACATGGCCATATATTGCCTGACTTCTGCTCTCTGAAACTGTAGAGCAGAACTCTATGACCCTGTTTGTCTCACTAACCATATCACATTCTCCTGAAGCTTGAAGTGTGACCTTGTTCCTTGGAACACAGTTGTTAGCTTCTGAGAGTTGTTCCAAGGAAAACATTTCCAAAGCAGTTGTCCTGAAGGGGCAGGGAACCCCTACAGCTTAGGCTCTCTTCTTTCATATGCATGTGGATCTTCACATGGTAGAACCTCCAGCTGAAAGAGTTTTGTGAACCTTAGGATACATTTCCTATTGCCACAGTGCAGCACAAGAGGTTTCTCTATTATGGTGCTGATCTTTTTACTGATTAGTTACTTTCTCTTCATGAACCCAGTTCCTCTCCTATTTGATTTATTGCATTTACACTAAACTTCACTGAAGTTACAAAGATATAGGTAGAATGAAACCAGACTTTTGGCTAAAATATTCACATAGATGACTCAACCCATTTCCTGAGAACGCCCTTGCTCTTCTACAAAGACTCAAGAGCCAGGCTTCTGCTCTCGATATTTTTCCTGGTGTTTTGTTTTACAAGCTTCCATCAGAACAGTCCCTATAGCTCAAATACCACACTCTTCCACATTCTTTCTATAGACTAGTTTCACATCCTAAGAGCTGCAAGGTCAGATTACCACAGCTAGGTTCTCATTTCTTAGTACTTTATTTTCTCTATGAGTTATTCTTCTGATGCTATGATAAAATATCCAGACAAAAGCACTTTAAGACAGAAAAACATTATTTTGGCTTATGGCATAATACATAGTTCACCATGCCAAGGAAATAACCGTGGCAGAATCATGAGGCAGCTGGTCACATTGTGTTCATAAGCAAGAAGCAATTGGAAAGTCAATTCACTTGCTCTTTTTTATAGTTTAGAAATCAAACCCAGGAAACTGTGCTACCTGCTCTCCCAGATGGATGGTAGCACCTCCACTAACCTAATCAAGACTATCCTCCACAGAGATACTAGAGGGCATGATCCTAGATGGTTCCAGATGCTGCCAATCAACACTAACCATGGCACACACCTACAGAACAATCAAAAGCTCTTAGCACCTAGTTTTCTCCGTATACATTAGTTTATTCGGTAAGAAACAGAGAATGAGGCAGTTTCAAAAGTTCCTGACGTTATAGAGTACCACTCCTTTCTGAAGAAAATAACAAGCAACATCATCAGAAAGATGATTCCTGAGAAGCCTCCCCACTGTAATCCATTCCACTGGAGGCAGGGAACAGTAGACAAAGGCAGCTTATTCTGCCCTGATACTCCACAATATTCACAGAAAGGTTTTCCAATTGTTTGTTGTATAAATGAAGTCAAATTAATTAACATGCCATGTAGTGCTGTAAACATCATAAACAGACTAAAATAAAATTTCCTGTTCTGTGTCCTCTATTTCCTCATGTTGGAGGCCAAACTTTGCCCTTGAATGAGCACAAACACCTCATTTCTCAATGACTCACTGTCAGATGCTGGCTCTAAATCGATTAGATTATCATCGTGTCATCTTTGTTATTGGCAGGGTTAGAAAGCACCTCTAGCAGCTTTAGTTCAACACTATTTTCATACCAAAAGCTTGAATCGTAAAGCAAATAGACAAACATTTATAGACACCCCAATATCACTTTAAATTGTTGTGATTAGTGTGCACACACTGAATATTATTACTTAAACAATCTCCAGCTGATGTTTAAAAAAAAACAAAAACACTTTGGAACAAGGCATCCTCACAATGTTCTATTAAGGATGCTGTTTATTTATATCAGTGTATAGAAAAGTACAGCTGTACAAAACATAAATCAATGTCAGAAGTAAAAGGCATTAAAATTCATAAGGTTCATTTTCCGACAACCAGAGCAAACTGTGGCTGGGAGTTTGTCATAGACTAAACATCAGCAATAAAATTATATAACTGCTGATGTCACATTCTTTGAGGTACACTCAAAGGCATCTAAAATTTTATAGCTTAGTTTTGCTTATTTTAAGAATGAACATATATTATTCTTAATTTTGTTTGTTATGATACCTAGAAGACCTGATATAAAAACAGCATCAGAAGGGTAGTAATTTGTGGTTCACAGAGGTTTAACTAAGATGAAAAGTATATACGTTGATACCATTTGGCTATTGATCAGAAAACTAAACCACAGGAATTAGTGCCTATCAAGAGAAATGGTGTTCTGTATGGAAGAATGAGAGAAGAGTTTTTGTGAGGCAAGGAAAACCGAAGACAAGCCATGTCAATCCTAGTGTTCCCTTCTAGTTCCATATTAATTTGCTTTAGTTTTTAGTTATTAAAGCCTCTAGTGATTTATGAGATTGTGATTACTACTTAAATATGCACCTGGCTTGGTACTTACGGGGTTTGGTTTTGTTTTGGCAAGTCTCTATTTTTTGCCTCTTCCGATTAGAACTTCTTTAAAGACAGGAAATACATAGCTACATCTTGTTCACATGTACAAGAATAAACTCATTTGCTCTTTTCACATAGTAGACTAGAGACATGAAGCCAGTGCTAGATAGCATGGTCTGAAATGGTTTACAGCTTTCAGAGTTCCAAAGCAGTAGCCCATCCCAGGCTTTAGAAAGTTATAATGACCCAGGAGTCTCGATAAGCAAGTTATTCACAGAAATGGGCTTAGCATTTCCAATAGCTTTAACAGGCAGGGACATTTATAATTCCCATTTCCTAGAAAAGAAAGCTGAAGCACAAGTGGATATGTATCTTGCTGAAGCTGCACAATGGCTGTAGCAGACCTGGGGGTGGAAACTCAGAAGCTCTTTCCTCCAAATAGCACATCATATGTTCTCATTCAAAATACTGATGTAGGCAAACTTTTTTGGGAGAGAGCCCCAATAATCATGGCCTACATTCCATAAGATGGTAAACATCAAATATTTGTACACCAGACAAAACTGTATAGTGTTTGGTGGAAGCCTTTACCAAATACTGCCACTTTGTGGGGATTTCTTTTCTTTTTTTTTTTTTTGGATTTTAAGAAATGATTTCAGGTAAACATGCATAAATATACATTATTGGGAAGCTATATGATACCATTAATGCATAATTTGAATATGTGCAATTACCACAGCCAAACAAACAAACAAAGCCCTGAACCCTGCCTTTTCTAAGAATACACAATAAAATGTTGGAGACAAAGTGAGATTTTCCATTCTTAGTCAATACATAATTATCCAAAGCATGTTAGGCTTTGTTTTTTCTGTTTACTATGTTTTCCTCATGCATCTAGTTCTGTGTTTGCTACTGTAGTCCTTTGCTCACATCTGCCTAAAAATGACAACAGGAAGAGCCTGTGTAATGCATGATTTCACTGAACAAAGGCAGACTGTGTTCTGCAGGCATCCAGTGTGTGAGACTGATGCTCAGGTAACTGGGTTCCATGGGGATCCATCGGTATGACATCTCCAAGCAGGCATTAGAGACAGTGCGTGGGACACAGACGGTGTAACCGAGAGCAGCACTACGAATACAAATGAGTTTAAAATGGCTGACTAGGTACAAGATAAATAAGAATCTTTCCAGCATTTCATTTAGTCACAGGATCATGAGGTCCCATCACCCCAGATAGAGTGGAGAATGGAGGTAGTTTCTCAGCTGAGCAAGGCAAAGCAGGGAGATGAAGAAAGGGACTTTGCCTGGTGAACACCTTGCCTGTTAATATTCTTTTCAAATGAATAAAATTGACACTGAGCGAATCCCCAAATGAATAAGCCTTAGGAAACAATTTTTATTAATAAATGAATATTTTTATTTTTATCTACATGCACTCAAATATTGGGTTTATGATACTTGGTTGAATGCATATATCACTGTGTCAAAGAAAAGGGGAGATCCAGCCTTAATAAAAATGATTTATTAACTTTATGCATTCCATAAATTTAATATGCTATCGGTTCCTGCTCTCGTGGTAGATTTCTTTTAGAAGTATATATTTTAATACGAGCTCATGCTATTCCTGAAGAATCTATATTAGAAAATTTAAATCTCAGGCTTATCCAGTCCACAGGTATGAACAGGTAACTGCATACTAGTTGGTCAGCTGACTTAGTTTAAATCTTTTTATTTTTAGCCAGTTGCTCATGCTTCTCAAGAGATGCAGCTGAAGCCATTTTACATTGCTCAGTAAAATTGATCTACTTATTTTCTGAACACAAAAGAACACAAGAACAAGCTGTATTGTTGTTGTTTTTGTCATTTTGGCTACTATACTTTTAAATGTTATTCCCAGGTTTTAGCAGCTTATTTTTGTTAGAAAACAAAATATCTTATTTTTTTCCCATATTTTTGTGAGAATTATAACACCAAAGTGCACTCTTTTGTGAACATATATATTTGTGTTTGTATTTTCCTTTTAATTGTACATAAAATTTATACCACTTGGAAACTTCAGAGAGTAGAAGAATCATTCTAAATGTTGGCCTCAGGGAATCTATGCTTCCTACAAGAGTTAAGGTAGAAATATTCAGAGTCTATGTTCCTCAAATAAGACCCAGCCATTTTTTGTTTTTACTTTCTTTTCTTTTCCAAAAAAAAAAAAAAATATTACCTAAAGGTAGCTCTAAGCACTACAGGATTGAGATTTCTATTTAGTCACACGTGAACTAATAGATTTTTCCTACCTGTGGGTATCAGCTTGGGATTTCAGTTAGCTAAGCAGCTTTGGACCCAGAATAAAACACTTAAGGGACCAGGGAAAATGTAGGCGGCAAGCAATCTGCAGATTGCAGACCTTGTTCATTTATTTATAAACCATATTCTCTCTTATAGCATAATTTAAATTTCTAGTAAAATTGAGAAGGAAATGTCAAATTCCTTCATAAGCCACACCTAGTTTCAATATTTTCTTTTTATGAACACAAAGAAACCTGTGAATCATATTTCTATTTTGTCATAAATATGCCTGCTCCTACTGTGCTCAATTAAGCAATTTTATATATATTCATGTTATATATGTAGAATACATTACCAGGAGTGTGTGTTCTGATTGTGTTAGAAGTAGGGAGAAAGATTTTTCTATTGTTATTGCTGAGTAGAAACTTTTTTTTTCTGATCAGGCAAAAAAGGCCAAACGAAAACCCCAAGCAAATACAGGATGTACCCATGAAATTGATTTTTTTGGAGTGGTTACCAAAGGTCAAGGCTGACCCCTTCACTCTAAACCCATGCTGAGGTTTCTGCTCATCATTTTAGATCCAGGAGCACTTTGAGACAAATGTGTCTGCTGAGGAGTTGCTGCTACTCTTTGGAAATGCATAGTGTTGTTACTTATGAACTCAGAGGGCTGTGGTCTCCACTGTTTCTTCTCAATCATAATACTGACAGCATGGAGCAAATGTGAAAAAAGGAAGGATATTACAGAAAAGGAAAAAAAAGCTATAATTGTTCTGGATATTTTTTTTCAGCGTGCATCATAGAAGCAAAGATTGAAAATATGGGGCATGTTCTAAGCTATTTTCAATCGGATAGAATATAAACTAAGGAGTTTAATGAACAAACATACTGAACATAATTTAGAGGTAGAAGGGAGTATAGAGGACCATTAGAGGAAAAGGTCAAAAGATTCAAATAACATTCATGTAATGTATCTTCTGATGTTTCTTTCGCCAAAATGATTGTTTATAATTGTCTTATTTATTGCTATGTTCTTCATCTTAATATAGTTTTCAGAGATTTTCCCCTGGGGCATCTTTATAAAACACAGCAATGGATGCTTTTCTAAAATCTCTAGAGCTTATGTGCAGAATACATAAATTTAAACTTTTTCTTGCTGTTTCTTCAATCTAAACACAATAGCTGTGGAAAACAGTAGCCAGAGGGCATTCAGTTTCTCCCTTGCTAGTTCTTTATCTCCTGTTTTCTATTAGGCTAAAAACCAAATTCTGAAACTTTGTTTCTGCCTTCAAAAAGCCTGATGCTGCTATGGAGAGCATTGGAGAAAGGTGTGGCCAACAAACCTCACACCCTGCCCTAGGGTGTCTGCCCATTCTCCTGCTCTTCACCTTCATATTGGCTTTAGAAGTGCTAGTCTAAATTTCCACAAAGTAGTTAGAGGCGGCAGAGGTACCATACATGTGATTTGTGCTTGTACCTTTTTCCCAATTCCATCTGTTTTTAATATATTCTCTTGATAAAAATCTATCCTTTCTCTCCAGTCAGGCTTTTTGCCTGATTTGATAGAGCCCCTCTGGCTCCTGTTGAAATTGAAATGTATGATATCTCATTGTTTGCCTATATTCCCAGCTGTCCAGGCATCGAGTTTATTTTTATAAATGAAATATTGAAAATAAACACAAAGCTTTGGGGATGCAGTTTCATGGAACAGGATCAACATTACAGCATTAACATGGTCAACATAAAACCAAAAGCTTCTCCACCTCAGGTGGCAGATCTGTGGCTTTCCCTGAACATATCTCTATGGACAATTTTCTCATTTCAGGAACTTTCTGAAGGCTTGAGGCAGCCAACCATCACTGTGGTGAGGTGACAGCAGATCTATGCAGATCAAAAGAGTCTAGATTAGACCTGGATGTCAATTCAGGTCCTGCCTTTTATAAGTCCTTTGATGTAGGCAACTGTTTAAAGCCATCTGAATCTATTTTTTCTGCCTTTGTCTCTATTGATGATATGTATGCATACATGAACCTTTTCATGTATGTAGTTGCATATGTGTATGTGCGTGTGTGTGGAGGCCCAGGGTTGACTTCATGAGTCTGCTTCAATTATTCTCTATCTTGTTATTAGGACAGGGTCTCTCAGTCAAATTCAGAATTCACTGAAACAGTAGTCTAGCTAGTCAACTTGCTCCAGAAATCCCATCTTCACCTTCCAAGTGCTGGAATTACAGGTGGACCACTATGATTATCTAGAATGAATGAGTGCATACTGAAGATTGAAACTTTAGGCCTCATGCCTTATTGGCACATGCTTTATGCTCAAAATCATCTCCTCAGACTCTAAATCTACTTTTTCTTTTTCTTATCTGAATTTTAGTACAGTGATTTCTCATGACATTGTGGCAAAGACTTAACTAAACAACCCATTAAAGGGATGTTACTATGATGTTGACAATATCATAGGTTCTTGACCTACAGTGGTGATCAAGTCACTATCTCTATGTTCATGAATATTGCAATCCAGGGGGAGGCAACTTCTATAAAAAGTAATACTCTATGAGTTGTAGGTGCCATAAGAGAAGCACTTGGAGGCAGACAAGAGAGATAACACAGATTTGAGGGATTAGGAAGGCCTGTGTCCAAGCTGACAATTAAAAGATGCACAAGTAATACTTATGTGTTTTAGGTGCAGCTCAGCAGTTCACTGACAAAATATTTTTTTTTAAAATTTACCTTTCTTTTGGCTGTGTTCCTCTAAAATCCTTCAATAAGAGTCTTCCAAAAGGATCTATCCACTGATTTTAGAAGCCTTGACTGGCATTCAATATAACTGTTTGTGATGAGGTATGCATATAAAAAGAGATGGATACTGATCTGTGGAACTCCAGATGCCATACCCATTTACTATACTATTGCACAAACTCTAGTAAGCATATAATGAAAACCCAGAGCCAGATGTTGGGAGAAAGCTGGACTATCAGAAAGGGGAACCAGACTACAGTCATTTCTCACCCAGCCAACTTCTCAGTCAGAACAGGGTAAATGCTATCTATCTTCAAGGGTCCTCAGCCTGACTGGTTGCTTCTACAGAATGAATAAATTTCTGCCTTCTCCTGCCTATATCTTCCCTGTTCAGCTGTTTTACTACCTGGTTCAACCCTGCATCATCATCTTAGAATTAGGATTAAAGGTATGAGCTACTACTGCTTGGCTATTGGGCCTTGAACACACAGAAATCTAAAAGATCTCTATCTCCTGAGTGATGGGATTAAAGGCATGGGTCATCACTTGGTCATCTCCAGTGATGGGAATAAAGGTGTGGGTTACCATTCTCTGACCTTCATGGCTAGACTGTGGATGATTTAGTTCTTTGATATTCCAGGCTGGTTTTATTAAATATATAATATATCCCTACATGTAGAAATATCCATCCCAATATAATATTTTGATTTTGCATTAAAATTCCTGTAGAAGAATTCTTAGAGGGTAAAATAACAAGAACGAAATTAAGGTCTGAATCCACATGATCCACATGTGCATCCTATAATTTCTTTCTACCACATAAACTGAGTAAGAAATTAAAAACATATGTGGAAACGATTTTTATTTGACTTTCAAAGGAAAATTAAGACTTCATCAATTGACAGGAATGGACACAGCAGAAATTGTTGTACCTTTAACTAATGAAAAAAATTGATCAATTATGGGCAGAAAGTGAATTGTCAAAGAGCTTACAGTAATTTTTCAAGAAAGGTTAACAACAGATATCCACAAAGCAAAAGAATTCAATTTATAAGAGGAATAACTGGATTCTTCCTTGTGTTGTACAGGTCACACAAATTTCTGGAGCCCCTACATTTTATACTGATGCAAACAAATCAGTAAAAGCAGATTACAAATTAAAAAATGTAACTAAAGTAGCACAAAGCCCTTATAATTCTGTTCAAAAGTAAAAATTATATTCTATCATGATCGTATTAATGATTTTATGTAACCTCTTAATGTAGTCACTGACTCTCAGTATGCAAAAAGAGCTGTTTTACATATTAAAACTACAGACTTTATTCCAGATAAGTCAGAACTAACTTCATTATTTATTCTGATACTAGAAGTTATCAGGAATATGAATCTCTCTTCTAAATAATGCATCTACAATTCCATAAGTGTCTGTCAAGTCTTCTATCACAAATAATGATGAAATTGATAAATTATTAATAGCAAATGTGATAGAAGCCTCAGAGTTTCATAAAAAACATAAAAAACATCACGTCAATAGCAAAGTTTTTTTTTTAAAAAAAGATTTCATCAGTTAGAAACAAGACAAAGGACAAGAAAAAGATGTCCCACCTGTTTCTTCTATAACCAAATTCCATTGCCAGCAGGAAGTAATCCTAATGGAATACACAGAAATGTAATCTGGCAGATGGATGTGTTTCATTTTATAGAATTTGAAAAATTAAAATATATGCATCATATAATAGATACATTTTCAGGATTTCAATGGGCAACTGCTTTGAGTTCAGAAAAGGCTGATTCTGTAATCATACATTTTCTAGAAGTGACAGCTGTCATGGGAGATCCTGTATAAATTAAGACTGACAGTGATCCAGTATATGTATCTAGTAAACAATATCTTACTTATTATAATATAAAGCATACTGCAGGTATATCACATAATCCTAAAGAGCAAACAGTCATAGAGAGATAATGCTGAACTCCAAAGGAGATCTAAATATGAAAGGAGTTACGACGATCTCAGAAACAGACTTATATTGCTTTATTAACTTTGCATTTTCTCAGTGCTAATGAAACAGGAACAACAGCTGCTGAAAGGCATTGGACTACAGAAAAAAGACTGAGCTAAATCAGCCTGTCTACTTCAAAGATGTTTTGACTTCAGAATGAAAACCAGGATATATGCTACATTGGAGAAGGGGTTTCACTTCTGTTTTCACAGGTGAAGAAAAGCTATGGATACCATAAAAATTAATAAATACTAGATTTGAACTGGAGAAACTTCTCAATAAGGAGAAACTTAATAAAGTGGCTCATCCATGGTATGAAAATTCTTTAGGTTGTAAGAAAAAATCACCAAACTACAGTTGGGGCAAGGTTTTGTTTTTGCCTTTATAGAAAACTAGAAATACTCATCTTCAAGAAGTCAAAAGATTTGGACATCTAGATGTCTAAAGAGGAATGGAAGGATATTCTGAAAAAAATTTACAAGCAAAGAATATTGGACCTATTGGTATATATTGGTATATAACTGGGATTTTTCCGGGTCTCTTAGGAAGTACTCCAAATGACAAAATTTGAGAGCCATCTCAGAAACCACAAGTAACTAGATCTCAAATGTCAATAATAGAAATAAGTTGTGTGGGCATTTTCAATAATTTCTTCTATTGAATAATAGTTTTTAAATTTCAATAGTAATTTGGTAGGGGATGAGACTTTGTTGTCCTTATGGCAAACAATGAGAAAATTCAGCAGTTCCCTATAATCTTACTCATTCTTGGTTAAAAAGGAAGCTTATTTATTTATTTAATTCTTTAGAGTATTAGGCCTGGATGTTAGTATTTCTACAATTAAAGCCACAAAGAGAAGTCTATGCTGTTTTCTTTTGGGGCACACCTATTCTGATTTCCCAGGCATATTAATTTGCTGCAATTCACTGCAGAATGTAATTTTTACTTTTGGAATTAATTGAGCTGAAAGCTGGACTCATGACAGCCCACCTCGGTGGCAAGCACAGAAGCTGGGGACAGACGGCCATTTCAACTTTACTAGCCTGACATCCTGCAGAATCAATGCATGTCAGCTGCAGCCTGTGCTCATACCCATTTGCAAATTGGCTGGGTGCCTGCTCACAAATTGGGATGCCAGTTCCGCTAGGGCACAAGTGTCAACAAAAGATCACTTCAGATAAGAAGTCGGCTAATATTTCTAAAAGCTATGAGGTTAGAAAAAACTTAAGTAAAAGTTTAAGATGTTTCATGCCACATTGCTGACAAATGGGTATTTACATTCCATCACACCTTCAGCCTCAAGAGACATTTTATTTAATGACAATGCAATCTTCTCTATCTTTTAAATTTGAATGTAAGTTTCTGCATTTCAAATGAGGCAGAAAGGATATGGTGTATCAACCCTGAAAGCCACTAGAAAATGTTGATTTCCTTTATTTCTGTTACATGCATTAGCAATGGAAAGAGTAAGTAATGTGTTATTATGAACACAAGGTCTCAAGACACTAATTAGAATGGTGGTACTGTACCTAACAAAATGCAAATACATCTTTAATATTCAATTAATTCAGCAAATATAGTTAAGTGCCAGGCACCCAGTAGGGACTGGCCTCATTGCCTGGAGTCTTTCTGTAATCAGGCCTACATACCACTGACATGCACTTAGTCCAACTAAAGTCAGCACCATTTTATTTAATCTCACACTCAGAATATTCTTAAAATTTTCCCACTGACCCTGTAATAAAATCCAAACAGTATAGTAAAAGAGAAGATACATCCCATTCTAACTGAATGATGCTCTTCTTCTCATACATTTGTATGGGATCTTACAGAAGCTAAGTTCTCGTTCAATTTTTGGCCATCTTTGCCTTGATCTCACCCCATCTGCTTTTCATTATCCTCTTTCTGTTGAAATGTTCATAGTTTTGGTAAAATGTCTTTTTAATTTCAACTGATTATCTTTCAAGTTGTACTATGGGACAGCATCAACTGGAGACTGTTACAAAAATTTGTATTTAATTCTCAATTAAAACCCAACAGAAGATATTTGAATCCCATGTCCTTTGTGACGTATTGAGAAAAGCTATGATGAGGCCCAACATCTACCTGGCAGGACACTATTGAAACTGTTTCTCTGAGGTTCTTCATCCGCCATATCCCGGCTTCCTTCTTCCATACTGGATCCTCCCTGACTTCATTGTACAGAGGTTCTTTGGAGGTGTGTCTTAATGACCCACAGTGACAGCCTATGGAAATACTTGGCACAGTTCTGGCAGGTATCTTGAGATCAGAAAAAGCTAACTGTTCTTTTCCACTTTTTCTTTTTCTCCCTTCTTGCCTCTCTTATTATCATCTTCAATTTCCATTAAAATGATTGAGTTGTTTCCTACATTTTTAATGAATTGTTGAATAATACAAGTTCCCTGGCAATTAAAGTCTCAAGAAAAGCAAAAATTGCGTGTCACAAATGTTCTGAAGAAGGACTGATAAGAATGAGGACAGCTCAAAAAGGTTACATGACTTTCCTAAGATTAAAACCCAGTCAGTTATTAGTAGAGGATTCAACTCTACTCAATCTCTCATGACTATGGAGCGCTGTGACACATATCTCTCATGACTAAGGATCACTGTGACACACTATCTCTCATCACTGTGGAGCATTATAACACACTCTCTATCTTTCATCACTATGAAACTCTGTGACACACCCGAAGTAGGAATTACTATATATATGAGGAAACCCAGGCTCAAGAAGTTTACGTGACTTGCCTCAGCCAGTTATTGGGAAAGCAGTCCACTCAGTCTTTCACCACAAAAGAAGAAGTAGGAAAGGAAGAGGAAGTGGAAAAAAAAAGAGGAAGAGGAAGTTGAATACCTGTTCTGTGCCACAACCAGTCTCAGCATTTGAGACTCAGCGGTAAGGAATATGCACAGGGAACATGATTTTACTGAGAAAGCAAGTCATCAAATTGCATGGTGTGAAGAATGAGTGAAACCACTATCCTTGGGGACATGGAATGGCATGATAAATAATCAGTGTCAGCTTCACTGATAAGTAGTTTGGAAAAAGAGATGATGAACTGAGTAGTCCAAAGAAAAAGGCATTCTAATTCAAAGAATGGCACTACAAAACACAGGAGTTTTCACTGCTAAAGAACATTTCATTTTGTAAATGTACGTATTCTGTTATTGTCTAGCTAATGGACATTCTGAATATTTCCAGGTTACTTACTGTTAAAAATGATGCAGTTGTGACATTTGTGTATTTTTAAGGCTTATACATCAAAGTTTCTTTGGTATGCATACTTTAAACAAGAATTGTTGATATATATATCATCAGTTCTTGTTTATTTATCTATCTATCTATCTATCTATCTATCTATATATATATATATATAAATCATACCCTTCCCAATTAAATTGAAGAATTTAAGACATCTTCCTTTACCCTCTCCCAGGACTGCTGAGTCCAGTTTAGTTTTATTATTGCAGAAAATACAAAGAAATTCATTGGTTAATATTTATTTGATATCTTTCATATCATACTTTAAACTTACTTCATATTAACTTTCTGAAATAACTATTGCTCTTATTCTCCATTACTCTTATAAAACAAAACTACTTTAGAAAGATCTGTTCTATGATATTCCAGACTTGTTTTATTAAATATATAATATGTCACCACAAAATTTCAAATAATTAATAGAAATATGTTTGGAAAAAGTGGCTTGTATAGTTTTTAAAATGTTACAGTTCACCTAAATATATAGATGCTAATAAAAATAACTATGAGCTAATAGAAGAGTATTTTAAGCATTTAAGAAAAAAAGAAAGTTATGATAAAGTGTAAAACAGGTAGATAATTAAGTTCTCTTAATTTTGTATATAAATTATATATATACATACTTGTAACAACTAACAAATACTAAAATATGATGTGATGGCTAACATTGTTAACTTGATAGGATCTAGACTCACCATGGAAACAGACCTCTGTGCATATCTGTGAAAGGATTTCTAGACTCTGCTAACTAAGGGGAAAAGACTAACCCTAAATGAATTTGGCATCATTTTTCCATAGGCTGAGCTCCCAGACTGAATAAAAACAAGCAAGTGAGTCTTTGCATTAGGGCCTTCCCAGCTTTGTGGCTGGAGTCACATCATTAAAAAGTACAACTGTCTGTCTTCTCTCCCAGCAGCCTTAAAAGCCTAAGAGCTTCTCTGCTGGTGCAGGGACTGCATAGACACCTTGCTGCACCCTCTAGGCTTGGATTCTCTTTGTCTGGCACTTGTGTCAGTCTCAGGTATGCTGTCACAATTGTTGAGTTCACACGGGTCTCTGTCGTGTTATGGGTGTAAACTGTTTTCCTATAGTTACTCACCATCCCGACTCTTAAAATCTTCCCACACTATCTTCTGAGAAGATCCACTGGGGACACTCTACTAGGTTTTGTTCTCTGCATCTGGACCAGTTGGAGATCTCTGTTTTAATTGTCCTCACAAACTATAATTGATAGTGAAAGGGGAAAAAAGGAGAAATCTCAAAGTAAGTCAGGGAGGTACAGAAGGATTTAGAAGAAGGAAAGGGGAGGGTGGAGGAGAGTGAATTTGTTTAAATACATTGTATAAAATTATCAAAGAATTAAAAATTATTTAAAAAAAATAAAAACAAAGTGAAGTCAAGCTGACCCTCTTCTTTGCTCTGGCTGCCATGTGAACAGATGTCTCAAGCCCTTGCCACCATGACTTCCAACCAGGTCAACTATTTTCTTGAACTTTGAGCCCACATAAACTTTCCTATCTGTAACTTGCTTTGGTAAGGTGTAGTGAGTATTTGTTCCACTCTTGTCTTTGGGCTATCTGGCCTGAGAGGTGCTTCTTGCATACCTAAATTGATCTCTTAAAAGGGAAAAGGGAGAGGGTCGCCTGCTCTCTTGGATGTGGAAGGCTTCCTGATGGTTCTGTTTGGGGACCTGGTCTAGAACTGTCCACATCTCTCCCTGGGAGATGATGATGAATAGGTAACAGCATTGCTTCATTTTGTATCCGTGAGTGTCATCCCCATTTACTCCCTTAACAAGCAAGTCTTCTTCCCAGACATCCTTTGATTTCTTGCATTAGTTAGGTATTTTGTCCCCACAATGTGAAAAGTAAACTATATATGCATATTCTTTATTATACATCACATTGCATATTTGTATTTTATTTAATACTCTTGGTAAATATGAGGAATTTGTTATTGGTACTTGTACTTAACCTGCTTATATCTTCCTAGTTTAAATAATTTTTATATTATTTACAATATGGACACAATGTGAACACAATGCAGATAGTTATTTTCTCTATTGTTTTTGAAATAATAAGACAGATCTGTACATGTCTAGTAGAGACATTTTTTCAGATATCTTATGTTAACATTAGGTTGAGTCTGTGGATGTGGGACCCTAGGATAAAAAAAGGCTTCTTGTGCTGATTAATGTATGTTTATATATAAAACACAGATACAGGCACATGATGAATATATATACATTTTGTACACTACTGGGCTTACACTGTAGAATAGCATTCATATACACCTACAGAATGAATTTAGAGAGTAAAGCCAGTTGAAAAGAAAGTGTTATAGCATCTGCCACCCCTTTAGCAGGTAGCTCCAGAGCTTCTATGAAGTTGTAGTGATTATTTTCTTCGCCTTTGCCATTTGCTTGAGTTAACAGAATTCAGGGAAATTTGCATTGTGTCAGTTCCTGGCCTAGACCTCAAGAGGCCTTGCATGATTCCTCAGAACCTTTCTTCTAACATGAGAAGAATGTGTTCAGGGTAACCTGCTAGAGGAGGTGACTCCATGTGGGATAGACACAGTGATCTTTTCTTTGGCTGACTATATACTGAATATAAGTCACCTGGATATAGTCATATGAAGTAATAAAGAATTATATAAGTAGATAAAATTTTGTATGTCTGAGTCAATGGGTGAGACATTTTTTAATTGCAAGTCAATGAACTGAGCATTGTTTTTTACACTATAATTTGAACAAAATCTTCCCTGTGTTTTAAAAAATAAAAAAGGAATTAGCAAGATATTAATTTAAATTAAACCTAAGTTTGAAGCAAATACAACCTTTTCTAGCTTCAAATCTTTTTCAGGTATATATTGATAGAAAACCCAGCAATTTAATTTTAACTGTAAAGGATTCTCTTTTCCTAAGGTTCAGGTGACATTCCTTGCCACCAACATCCCAAATATTTTCTTATGCTGAAATTATAATCAGGAGTCCTGAACTGCCAGCTCCTTTAGTTTGCTCTGGAGTCATTCTGATCTGAACATTAGAGCTGTAAGCAACCAGTGTCTGTGTCTTATATCAGTATGCCCCGAGCAATTGACATGCAGACACCACTACTACCCCTTCTTTGCCAAAGTCATTTGCTAGTACTTTCTTCCAAAAACTACTCACTCAATGTTGAAGGGCCAGAGAAAATGATTTCTATTTATTAGTCTCAGTGATGCCTTTTGTCTCTTTGAAAACACAATTCCATTTTCCTCAGTTCTCTTCCTCTCTGTCTCACTATCTGTCTCTCTGTCTGCCCCAGTCCCCTTCCTATGTGATGGGAAGCATGAATGTGCTAACCTTGCTTTCTACCTTGGTCCAGGTACTCTCTTTAGTTGTTTGCTGCTTTGCATGCTTGGACAGTCACTTCACAACTGCTAGGGATTCTCCTGTCATCCCCTTGGTTTTCCATAAGAGCAAAAGAATTAGAGAAATGCATTTGTCATGTCTGGCTTTTTTACATGTGTTCTAGAGATTCAAATTGAGTGCTCATAACTGTGAGCAAGCACACTGAGCCATCAACCTAGATTGCCTTAGAATTCTTACCTGGAAAAAAATGAATCTGAAATAAATCCAATCATTAAATTTTAGAGAAATATATATTTTATCATTATAGATATTCTTATTATGTGAGGAAATTACAATGTGTTGTGTTCAAAGGGGAAAATATTTCAATTATCACTCCAAATATTTATAAACTGCGAATCAGTGAAAGTATCTGATAAAAGAAGAGAAAAATACATTCATGACCAGAGAAGAGGTGGGCCTCTAGAACTGCAACCACTGGGAGCCCCCAGCAGGTCATGGACTCAATCCTTGTGTCTTCTGGAGTTGCTCTGAAAAGATTAAAGCACACAGATGACACAGATCTGGCAGGCCACAAGCACCCCATCCCCAAAAGATGCTAATTCCAAGTTCAAACTATACTCATGTGTTTAATCTAGCAAAGCCAGATGGGCTCGTGTATGTAGTAAAAATCGATACTATTTACAGAGGCATGTGCTCTTCACACACTGAAACATGCTGTCAGACATAACAGGGTTCTGGGCGAGTGATCACTTTTTGCTTTCAGTAAATGGTAACTGCTTAAGATTCTTCAGCAGCAAGAACAAAGATGAGAAAAGGACATTGACTCAGAAACTTACAGCACATTAAATATTTATTCTATATTTTCATAGTTAAGAAGGCATACCAGAAACTGCATTCCTTGGAGTAGAATCTTAACTCTGAAAAGTCCTAGACTAAGAAATTTCATCTGTCGACCATGATTATAATATCACACACAGGACTAGAGTGTGGATCCAAGACCTACTGCTCCTGTAGAGGACCTGGGTTCTGATCCCAACACCCACATGGCAGCCCCCCATAATCTCTAACTCCAGTTCTACAAAATTGAATGTTCTCTTTGTTTGTTTGCTTTTCCAAGACAGGATTTCTCTATATAGCCCTGGCTATCCTGGAACTCATCTGTAGACCAAGCTGATCTAGAACTCAGAGATCTGCCTGCCCCTGTCTCCTGAGGAGACTAAAGACTAAAGGTGTGTGCTACCACAGCACAGTTTGAGAAATAAACCTTTATAAGGTAAATATTACCTGACTTACAGTGAGTGTTGATAAAGAAGAATATTGCCATTGGCCCTCACCATGCTCCCATTTACTCACTTTTTCACTTTCAGATCTTAAATAGGAAACCTTGTTCCCCATTAAAGAGAAAATTAACAAACGTTGCAGTCTCTGAGTGGATAGAAGGGTCTCTAGAAGCACACTTAAGGTTAAAGGAGCCTAGGAAGCAACAAAGACTTAAAATGGTGAAAGACACCTCAGGGAAGCAAATAGTTGGGTGGGGCCAAGAATAAATGTTAGCAGAAATGAGGAACCTAAGCAGAGAAACAAATCCCTAACTGAGAGAAAAGAACAGACACTGATTTGTCCACACAGCAGCAAAACAGAGGAGCTCTTCTATTTGTTTGTTTAGTTTCAAAACATTTTTTTAATTGTAAGGACAGGGAGGAATGAGGTACAATATCACTTTTCATTTTTAGTCTTAGACTTACTCAGGTCTGTCTTTGAGAATTTACTTTCACACTTATAATCATTCAAAATCAGTAGACCTGAAAGAAAATGAAAACAACAGGAAAATTCCCCAGATCTCAACAATGTTTATCCTTATTAACTAGAGCAGTGATTCCTAACCTTTCTAATTCTATGACCCTTTAATATTGTTCCTCGTATTGTGGTGACCCCTAACCATAAAAAATTACTTTGTTGCTATTTTATAGCTGTAGTTTTGTTACTGTTATGAATTGTAATATAAAGATCTGTGATTTCCTATGGTCTTGGGAGAAGAGTCCCTGTGAAAAGTTGAGAACCACTAATCTAGACAGAGAGAAGAGCTCAGATTACAAAACTAGAATCTCTGTCTTTTAAAGCAATTGCTTAAAAATAGATTAACATTGGGTTCACATTTTTTTTTCCTTCAGGGAATGACCTCTTCAGCACCAGAGCATGGGGTGTTTATTCTTATCAATGGTGGTTTGGTTTTGTTTTGTTTTTACCATAACAAAAAATTCATAACAATTTACAATCATTTATTTTACTTTTATGAAAAATAACCAAGAATATTCACGTTTTTAAATAATCTTCACATAGCTCAATATTTGATAGTTTGAAGGATTCACAATGAATTATAAATTCCAAATGTTTCACAAACTGAATTATAATTCTTCACACCTGCCACAGCTATTTAAATAATTAGATTTGGCTAGGTGGAGACATATGGATCACCCTGGGAGGGGGAAGTAGAATAGATTTTATGAGTGGACAGGAGAAGATGGGATGAGAAAATTTAGACGGGAGGAGGAGGGGAGATAGGGTTGAGGAAGGGAGTTCTGTGAGAGACCGCTGGAATTCAGGGGCATTTGATGAATGATATGGAAACCTAATGAAATAGAAACTTAAGATATATGAAGACAATCCTAATGAGGTCTCCCATTATGAAGGAGACAGAGCCTCAACTGGCCATCATTGCCACCAGACAAAGCTTCCAGTTCCAGGACTAACTTACATTCAACTTAGTTGTTGGCCAAGGATGTCCATGGAAATCCCCCAACAACCCAGATTGACACCAAGTGGGTTTCTTTCTGCAAGATGATAGTGGGGCCCCATGGCTGAGGACAACACCCACACAATTCACTGAACATGGAGAAGTAGAGCTTGTGCCTAGGTAGAACCTTCACTCCTATGTTCTGATGATCTCTTTGGTGAGGGAAGATACCCTGCAGACTCCCAAAAGAGAAACCCAAATACCAACCCAGTCACAAAACCTTTGACCTAAAATCTGTCCTGACTAAAAGATATACTAGGGCAATAGTGGTACAGAACTTGTGGGAGCAGGTAAACAATGTCTGACTTGACTTAAGGCCTACTCCATGAGGTAGAACCCATCCACACCTTATACTGATTGGGTAAACAAGAACCAGAGAGTAGATATATAGCCCAGAGGTCTGGGGCAAAAAGAAACACTACTAATTTTTTTTTAAAGTGACAATAAAATGACTCCTAATAATATTCTGCTATACTGATAGATCAGTGTCTTATTCAGTTATCATCAGAGAAACTTTCTCCTACAGCTTCATACACATACAGACAGAGGGAGGACTGGGAGAGAGAGAGAGAAAGGAGGAGAGAAGAGGAAAAAAGAAAGAGAAGAGAAAAGAAAGTGGAGAGAAAAAAACCTTAGAATTGGTTGTCTTCATCAAGTCTGTCCCCTCAGAGCTCAGGGAACTCATGAAAGAAAAAACAGTACATGAACCAGAGGGGATAGAGGACACCAGGAGAAGGCCTTCTGCTCCTAGGAGCTCACAGACACTGAGGCAACAAACCCAGGGAGGACACAGGTCTGCAACAGCTTCTTGATTAGTACTTTTTATGGACTATTGTATATGAACCAGAGTGTCTCTAATTCTTATCCCTGCTCTTGGGACTCTTTTCCTTCTCTTAGCTTGCCTGATCTAGCCTAGATGTGATGATTTTTGTTTTATCTTGTTATATTGTATTTTGTCATATCTCTTTTGTTATCTCTTAGAAGCCTGTTATTTTCTAATGAGAGACAGAGAGGAAGTAGATAGGAATGGAAGGGCAGATGAAAAAAAACTGGGAGAATTAGAGGGAGGGGAAACTGTAATCAGGATATATTGTATGAGAAAAGAATCTACTTTATAAATTACTAGTTTGTGCTTCTCCCATATGATACATCCTGACTTCAGCTTCCCACTCCCCTACTCCTCACAGTTCTCCCCCACCTCAGCTCTCCCCCAGGACCACTCCATTTCTGTCTCCCAGAAAAGAACCAGCCTCTCAGGGATATCAACCTAACATGGCATAGCAAGACAAAATCAGACTAGGCACAAACCATCATATCACAGAAGAATAAGGCAACCCTCCTGGAGAAAAGGGTCCAAGAGCAGGCAAGGGTGAGAAACCTACAATCCCACTATCAGGAATTCCTCAAAAGCACTAAACCCACAAACATAACATATCTGCAGAGGATCTAGGGCAGACCCATGCAGGCTCCACTCCCTAGACAGTCCTTGTAAGCCCATATGAGCCCTACTTAGTTGATTACATGGGGGCTTGGTACCTCTGGCTCCCACAGTTCCTTCTATTCCTTCTCTGTAGAATTTCCCAAGCTTCAAAGTGCTTTTCAGTATCTACTGATATGATCATTCATGTGAGTTTTTTCCTTTTACTTATGTATATGGTGGATGAATTGCTTTTACTGATTTTTGTACGCTGATCCATCCCTGTATCTCTGAGATACAATCTACTTGATCTACAAGCAAGCAAACAAACAAACAAAAAACCTTTAAAACTAAGCTTGTAAACAGACTTTATTTTTCTTCTTGTTTTCTTCCAAAAATGGAAAAGTACAGCACTTTATTATTTGCAAGGTTGTTATACAAAATCTGAAAATCATTCATAAGCTTCTAGAAAATACTGATGAACAAAGATCTCTTCAAGGCAGTGAATTACCTGTGGGTTGATTGACTAAACAAACAGTTCACCTGGGGTTGATGGGTTGTTTATCCTCTACAGCTCATTTGCAGTTTTCTAATAGTTAAGTCAATGGTAACTCCAAACTTACCTGTGACTGGCACATCATCTTTTCTCTACCCTGATCAAAACCAACCAACCAAACAAACAAACAAAACCAAAACCACAAAAACCCATTTTCACATCTACACACTAGTAAAAACTATGTAAGAAATTCAGGGTTCTAGCTTCATAAATTATGCATTTTGTTATTGGAATTGTACTGTATCTGTCTCTCCAAATGATCTCTAAAAAAATAGCATCCCATACTTTTTTTGAAAATCAGAAAAGACTCATGTTAAAAAAAACTTAGATTTTTAAAATATTTTTCTAACTATCCCAAAAAGAAATAGGTAAATATTTATTCTTATTATCCTGAAAGCTATTTCATTTAAGTGAGTATATATCACTAACTCTCACAGTAAATAAACTACTTTCAGGCACCCAAAATAACTTTATTATCTATTTATAAAAAATGTTTGGCATGCTAAAGTCATATATCAAGGCAGCAGGACAAATTGACCTTTGATTAGAAAGTCCATAAGTCATCATTGACCAGATTTTTCTGCATTGACATCTTATATCAACATTCATGTTTTATTTAAATACAAAAAGTAATGTGGAACATCTTTTGTAGTTATTTTTCTGTTCAGAGTAATAGCTCATATACTAAGCATCAATGACAATAAGCAAGATCCAGAAGTGGGCACTGGGGAACTTACAATGAGAGAGAGAGAGACAGAGAGAGAGAGAGAGAGAGAGAGAGAGAGAGAGAGAGAGAGAGAGAGACAGACAGACCAGTCATCTCAAAGGAAAACCAGCAGGGCACTCTAGAGGAAAAATCAGATCAACTTCAGAATGAAATGTAGTCAGTTAGGTTCGTTACTCAGTGCACAGTCATTCAGTAGTTATTTTAAATGTTTCTTCACTTTCTTTGAACAGAACCTAACAGGATGGATGCTTGACCAAAAGGGATGGAGATAAAACTATAAGTACTTTATGGAGAATCAGAAAAAGATCAGTGTGTTTAGTGATAAGGTAGCCTTTTATGAATGCTCCTTTGCTCTCTAAGGATTCTGAAGTCCATCATGAAAGGGAAAGTTCAGATGTGCCAATGTCCATCTCTTGCTTTTGTACTTCTAGTTTACTCTTCATAACCAAGGTTCTAACACTGAAACAACTTTTCTGTTTTGATTTGGTTGTTCGTATCTCTCCAGGACAGGTGCTTGATGAACTAAAGGAAGGCATGGCACAGACATTTGAATTATGAATAACAGCTCTGATTTCCTTCACTGGGCCTATGCAAGACTGAACCTGTCAGTAGCCAGGTATAGATATGAAGGGATTCATGGAGCCCTTCCACTCACTGCTGAATTGTCAGTGTTCACGGATACTGAATAATGTTACTCTAATCAGATGTGTACCCACTGGTAAGCTCGAGAGGCTCCACTGGATAGCTACATACCCTTGGACATACAGAAGGCTCTAGAAAAACCCAATGGGTCACAAAAGAAAAGAAAATGGTGTGACCATGGGAAAGGGACCCTTAAGGAGGTAGAGGAGATTTAGCGGAGGAAGGAGGGAGAGCAACTACGACAAATTAAATGCACGCACAAAATGGAGGCATGTACATTTGTAGCACCAAATTTAATTATTAAAAAGAAACTTTGCTTTCAGTTTTAGGGAACACATTTTTAGGGGATAGTTTTTGGCATTTGTGATATGTTTGGGGTTAGCTTAGAAGCTAGAAGTAGCTTACTTAGGCTTGATAACTTGATATAAATTAGCTTGTGTTGTCTGAAGAAAACGATCCAGATGACCTGTGTTTAGTGAATGCTGACAATTTGATGACATTATATGAGAGGGTTTCTTCATTCCTGACAATGTCATTAATGCATTTTTGTGGGCCCAGAGTAGGGCAAGGAATTTGACAAATTCACGAGGTGACTTGGTTAAACTCAAGTTTTGGGGGGAGAGATGACTGGGTATTATATAGAATATTAATAATAAGACTTAAAAAACAGACACTGATTTAGAATTAAATACATATTAAAATTTGCAGAAGCTTAATGTAAACCTGAAGATGTGAGAATGAATGAATAAATAAATAAATAAATAAATAAATAAATAAATAAAAGCAGTTGGTCAGTACACTACATGTCACTTCAACTTATAAGGGACATGAGAAAGAATCAAATGTATGTCTTAGAAATTAATGGAAAAATAATATGATACAAAATGATTTAAAATGGCAAAATAGAATGTTTTCTAATACAAAAAATTGTGCCTAAGAATATATTGGAATTATGATCCCTAGTTAAGATAGGAGACTGTATATGTAAAACTGAAACATATAGAGAAACCTGCTCTCAAGATAGAGCTCTATATAGTTGCTACTGTAGACATAACTCCTTAGTATGCACAGATTGTATAGGAACAAAGATTGGCATAGAAAAGATAATTAAGAACACAGGGAAGGACCAAACACAAGAAGAAATGAGAGTAGAAGAATATGAGAGATTTCAGCAGGGATGAACAATGTGCGAACAGCATAGAGTTGGAAGAGCATACTCAACTCTGGTCATCAGATGTATATTGTGGAAAGACAGAAGTAAATCCAGAATGATGTCCTTTGACTTCTATATGCATATGGTATTAGCATACATGCACACACACACTACATAAAATGTAATTAAAAAGTTTAAAATATTGTGTCAAAAGCAACTTTGGGGAGAAAGGGGTTACTTAATTTTTTACAGCTCATCCATAAGGAGTTAGAGGGAGCTTGCAATATTTCATCTACAGTTAAACAGGGACATCTAGGTTCTGGACTTTGCACAGTCCAGGATCACAGTCAAGGAATAGTGCCACACACAGTGGATAAATCTTCCCACTTAAGTTAATGCGGTCAAGATATTTCAGTGTAGGAATGTCCAGAAACCCCATTTTCCAGGTGATTTTAGATGCTGTCAAATTGACAATTAACAGCACCAATCATAACACTATGCAGAAAGAATAAACTGAATAAACCTCTTGTATGCATGAATCAAGGTATTGGACCTGACTAGGTGGCCAGTGAATGATGAAAAGGCACAGACATACACAAGGAAAAAACTAAACTGTCTGATGGAGAAACTGAAGCACCCTAGAAGTTCAGCATGCGTAATGTTATATACAGTTGAACAGAGACATTGTGTAATGACATACAACTGAACAAGAAGGCAGGATTATAACATACAGCTGAATCAACTGGAAGGTTTTAGCTAATTTTGGTAGAAACAATTCTGTGGAGGAACAGTCTTCAGGCTGTAAATATTCAGAGGAAGAAAACATGGGAGACATAGTCTGCACATACTATCACATGTCATCAATCTTTGCTATCCCCCTGATCCTTACTCTGTCTGTATGTGTGTTGGGAGTGCATAGTTGTGGCCACTTTCCCAGGAGTATGAAGCTATGGGCCTTGAAATAGCCATGCCTGTGTCACCAACAACACACAGTCACTCAGGCCTTTAACATTCAAGGCTTCCTCCACTCCCCAAAAAACCTCTGTGGGTCTGAGGCTTGCTTTGTCAGGGTATTTATAAGTTCTTTTTGTCAATCATTCCTAGTGACCATTCTAGGATACCTGTCTATTAGGATTGTGTGACAGTCCCTTGCACAGAATGACATGATCTCAAAACATTTTTTTAAATGTGTGGAGAGTTGGATATTTGTTTTTCTTTCTTTCTTTTTAAGGAGAGATATATCAGTACTGACTTTGAAGCTGAAGATAAGGAATGTGTGGAGAATTAATATTAATCACATAAGCAAGAAACATAAGTAATGGCAAAACACTTCATGCAAGACTAAGTGTAATACCACAGGTGAAGAGGTTAGCCTCAGGCAGATAGAAGTTTCTCTTTTCTTGATGCCAGAGATAAATTCTAAAAGCTAGTTGGAATAATAGGGCAGAAGGAATCTGAGGGAACAGTCACCTAATTAGCAAGTAGTAGACCCTAGATAAGACCGTAGTACACTGGAGAGAAGTAAGTCATCATTGCCGTTCAGCTCTTACTTCACAGAGAATGCCTTTTCCACCCTATGCAGGCAGAATTTGAACTAGCTCACCAAGTTGAATCTCAGACTATTGGTGAATAAATTTCTTTCACCATTATTTTTCCTTCAAGCTACTTTGCGTTTTGGTGCAGGCAGGTCTTGGGAAGAGTATTTTGAAAGACCTTCAAGCCAGGTAGTAACTTACTTACTCTTAAACAAGTTCTGCCAAACAATCCAGCATGTGTGTCTTGCTGTCTTGGAGTGTGGAGGGATGCTATGTAATTCCTGGGCAGAAGGTGCAATGCTAACTTGCAATTTTTTATCTATAGGTTAAATTTAGCTAAGGTGATTTTTTTTAAAGGAAAATATTAATCATTTTCTTAAAAGCTGCCTTTTTCTCTACAAAACATGTGGGAGTATTTATTGAGCATACATTAAGCAAGCACTAAACTCTGTTGCCTATTTTAGTTTGATCCCTAAGTTTGCAGATGACTTTGTGACCTTGTGTTTAGCAATGGCAGGACTGATTTGATCAAAGCTAGAACAGACTGTCTCATATTCTGACCTCTAGTAGTCACTTTGACTCTTTTTCCTTTTTTACCATCATGGCAAATATCTTTTACATAACTGCAGATACCCCATAGTGATTCTCGGGAGCAACTTATGAGCAGTGGGAATCAGCATGCCTCTCCAATGACTGCTAGAGAACTTCTAAAAAAGTAAAATCAGTGCTGTCACTCACACTTCTGGCCCTAGAATTAGCTGCAAGGGGCTCTGCAGCCTCACATTAAATAGGACTTAATGCAGAGCACTCGCAAGGCGATATTATAAATTAGTATTCATGGCTGACCTATTTCTAAGGCAAATTCAAGGGCACACCACACTTCACACAGCCAAAAGCTCACACACTTAGAGCCTATGGACTCAGCTTAAATCGAGGCATTATTTACTACACATGAAGAAAATAAGCATAGTATCCATGTCTCCTTATGTTCTCATTCTAGACTCCATTGAGTAAATTGAGTATTTATTCCTGTGTTAAGAAGATAGAGACAAGATGGGCAGTAGTGTCCTATGCCTTGAATCCCAGTATTCAGGAGGCAGAGGCAGGGAAATTTTTGAGTTTGAGGCCAGTTTGGTCTACAGAGTGAGTTCCAGAATAGCCAGGGTTACACAGAGAAATATTGTCTCCAAAAAAAATCCAAAATAAAATAAATAAAAAATAAAAAGAAAAGGAAAAGGAGAAAGAGAAGAAGAACAAGAAAAAGAAGAAACCAGACACATCTGTGAGACGCTAATTAGTATGTTAACTTTCTCAGGTTCAATGCTCACCACTTCATCTTCTGTACAAAGTAAGCAATAAGGCAATGTGGTATGAGAAAAATTTATAAAAAAATATATGAATGTTACTAACGTGAGTCATGTTAAACCCAGAAGTGCTGGGTATGGTGAGGTTCAGGTGTTATTTGTGGAAGCTTAGAGGCATATCTCTAGAGTACCAAGAAACTAAATGAGACATAGCCAGACCCCACTGAGATCTTGGTCACACTGACCTTCCTTTCTGTTTAGTTCCTGCATTCTCAAGGAGCAGATCGGCCAGCCAGTGTGAGACAGCTCCACTCTCCAAAAATTGTCTGAGGGTTCAATTTATATCATGAGTGTTTATATATTCCTCAATAAATATTAATCCTTTATATGATATATTACAAATTAATATTTCTACACTATCGGGCATCCAACATTGGACGCCATTTGTAACATGAAGCTTCTGGCCTGCCTGGCCTGTCGTGTAGACCTGCAGTCTCACAGAAACACACAGATGCATATATTAATTTCATGCTAATTGACCTATGGCTCAGCTGTATTGTTAGCTAGTTCTTTTATCTTAACTTAATTTATTTGTTTTAATTTGTTTAGCCATGTGGCTTGGTATCTTTTTAAAGAATAGTATGGTTGACTTTTTTTCTCTGTGTCTATTGGCATCTCCATTGGTGTCTCTTATGCATGTCTTGTGGTGTCTTTGCTCTGCGCTTTTTGTTCTTAGAGATTTCTTAGTCTGATAGCCCAGCCCACACAGCCTGTCTGCCTTCTGGCCAATCAGCTTTTTATTAAACCAGTAGGAGTAACAAATCCCACTACATTCTTCTGCAAAAAGTTTTGATGAAGAAGGTCCCCTTTGAATATATTCCAGGAAATCACTTGCAACAAAGAAACACCTATCTTTGACCTAGGTAAGCCACAGGGGTGAATTCCTTGTTTCTTCCAACAATGTTAGGCAGAGACACACCAAATTTTTTTGTCTTATGAATCTTACAGTATACTGTTTGTCTTCACTAACTAAAATATGTCTGGACAAAATATTTGGTAAGCTGATCTATCTGTAGCCATAGACTTCTTCACACAAAGAACTCTGAGATCGACTCACCCATCCCCACAGTCTGTACTGGAGGACTTGAATCAGCCAACCATGGGAGGGGATGTTTCGGAAATTCAATGAACAATCGGCCTACCCTCTTCCCACTCATCACTTGTTGACAACTGATCCTCTCTTGCTTTATTTGCTCTACCCTTCAGAAGCCCTTTGGCACATGGCATCTAGATGCCCCTTCCAAGCATAAGCGTGCTACCTGCTGCACTCATCCCCTTCTACTATTGCAGCAGCCACTCTGCCCCACAGCAATAATCCTCTATGACAATACAATTTCAAAAGGGGTTTCTCTGTTCCTATGTCAGGCTTTGATTTTATTTTTCAGTTGGCACTTTCGCTTAAGTTCAGATCTTGCTTTATAGACAGGTTAGTCTGCGACATTGTATCAGCAAAGCCAGGGCCCACACAGGCAGACAATCCCATCAAGCATCTTCTTCCAAACTCCAAAATCTTGGCATCTCTGATTGTATTTGTGAGTAACTTATCTCTGAGGAGTTAGTAAAATATCCCCCTTGGGTGCCATGAAGCTGTCACTGTGTTGAGCCGGGCCAGGGAGTGATCAGAGAGTGTTTTACACCATGTTGCCCAGCAAGGTAACCTGGCATAGAAACAACAATCACTATGGCATCAGCATCCCTTGTTCCTTCCCATATCTACTAACTGACCTTTGGATGATGACTTATTCTCCTTGGGCCTCTGTAATTTTATCTGTAAAATGAGGGGATTGAACTTCATGATCTCTAACCTCCCTTCGAGCTCCAGAAGTCTATGATTCTAAAACAATTTAGAGTAAATCATAAAGACAGACCTTGAGGCAGTCAGATCCCACAAAGGTGACTGTGGGGAGGGCTGCACAGTGCAATGGCCAGGCCGTGATGAGATTTGTAATTAAATATAACAACACAGGTCATAATCAGACGGCATGCTTCAGAAGACACATTAATCATGATAGGGGTCAGGAAGGGCTCTCCCCAGAACACGACAGGGGCCTTGCAAAAGTAAGAGGAAAGTCCCTGGCATGCTTTAGAGGGATAGAACCTGGGCCATGTTGGGAAATTTAAGCTTTGATCTTGTGTTACATTTGGGTTTCACTTGCAATGTGAGCAATTGAGACCCATGATCAGGAACTTTTCCAGAGTCACATAAAGAAGCCCCAAATAGGGGCCACCAGAATATCCCTCCAGCTTGTGTTTTTTAATTATGAATTAGATATTGATTCTCTTAATACTTGTAATATATATCTATGCATACTCAAAATAATCGACCATACCATAAAATTAATAACTCTTAGAAACTATAGACCTTGGCTTCTCAATTTCAGATACTTCAGTGAGGGAGGTAATAGAGATCTGCAAAGAAGTTATGCTACTGGATCTCAGTGGGTCCTGATAGAAATATTTTATAATTTTCATACTTAGATATATTCTTGTTTCTTGTATAACCCTCTGTCAAATCATAAACTCTCTTGGGAGATCAGAAAAATAGGTTGGGAAAGAGGGAGCAGACCTAGGAGAGTGATCTCAGGATAGAGGCTTTTATAATAAAAATTTTGATGCCTAGGAGTAAGAAAAAAGGAGAAAAACCAGACATAGCAAGGCTTCACAGTCCTTGGGGCTCAGATCAAATATAACAGATCCACCAAGCCTGAGGCCAGCCCTGAGGCTCAGAAGCAATAAGAGGCTTGGCCTTAGAATGCCTAAAACCTCTGCCTGTTTCAGACCAGCACTTTGCACAGGGCAATACCGTGCATATTTTAAATGATGTGATTTTTGTCACATTTAATTCACATATACTCATATCCAAACCATTATCAAGGCCATGTGAATGGATTTCATTAAACTAAAGCTAAAATGTAATCCAGGCTGTCATTAATTGGTTTGTCATGGCAATGCCTCTTTAAGAAGCACCCCAGTGTACCCAATTCCTTTTAAATCAATCCCTCTCTCTGTAGAGACTATAATTCCTTCTAACCTGTGAGATCAGAAGTTTGTTTAGAATTAACCCCAAGACTGGAAAATAAAGAAGTACAAGTCACAATTTATAACCTCAGGTAAAGTGCAATCCACTCAACATATGACTAAGTACTGCTTAATTCACCAGATGGATGAAGTCTTTCACTTCTACCTCTGTACAGGAACAGAATTAGAAAAAGCATCCCTCTTGATGCCAACTTCTTGGAGAAAGTGAATGCTAATTTATACTCAGCCTGAAGCTCCTGCAATGACCCTGTAGCTTTGTGCATGCATGGCCTACTTCAGTAGAGACAGAATAAGTAGGCCTCCAATATCTATGTGGGAACATTGAGATCTACCATGAACTTGCTAGTCTTTGGTAAGATAATCAATCAACCCTTTTTCTACCTGAATATATAAATACTTGTTCAGAAATTGCTCCAGTAAAAACAAAAATATGTGCACACAAAAGCTCAGCCTTCCATAAATTTCCAGAGAAAATTCTTTTAAAGCTAGCAAAATTTTTGATGCAAAGATTATAGTTTTTTCTAATAGATAGAAAAGACTGAGATAATATTTTATACTGATTCTGATAGATTTATTTTTCTTGGAAAATTACTGTGTTTTATTAGATAAAATGGGCAGATTGACAACTTGCAAAGACTGGCTACATCTTCATCTTGGTGACTTGTGAATATTCTGTTGCTCAGCAAAGGGGAATCAAGACTGCAGAAGGAAGTTAGGTTGCTAATCAGCTAACTTTAATGTGTATAGATTTTGTAGATTAACTGGCTTGACAAATGTCATCACAGTGTGCTAGCACAGCAGGGAGGGAAAGAACAAGGACAAGGAAAGAAGCAGCACAAAAAGCCAGCAGCCCTGGCTTTAAAGATTTGGGAACCGTGAGGAGCCCAACCATGTTGACAGACTGCAGAAGCTGTAATTGACAACAGATTGTTTACAGGGGGGAAAAAAAAAACCAACCCCAGGGACACCTCTTGAATGATTTTAAACTTCTCCCCTTTAGATCTATAAACTAAGAATTTTGTTTAATTTTTAAGCCATTAAGTGCATCATAATTTGTTGTGGCTGAGAGAGAAAAGTAACACACAGAAGGGTGACAAAAGCAACCCAAGAAGCCAGCAAAGACTCATGCAGAGAAAAGTTCTAGGGACCTGAATCAGGTCCATAGACAGCTGCAAGGATGATTTAAAGTAAAAGAAGTGTAAAACCACCAACTAGGAAACAAAAAAAAAAAATCACAGTGTGGGCAAGACCGCAAACCGCAACAGCCCCTGAGAGGCAGACATAGGCAACCACTAAGCAGCAGACCACAGAACCACAGGACAAGGAGTTCTTTGCAAACCAACCCTTACTAGCTTATGACCACACGCACAAAGGCTCAGTTTAATTCTTAGTTGACTATCATGTTCATCAAGTCTTGTATGGCATGATAACAGCCTAGCCTTCTGAGTATACTCGAGGAAAAATAGACAATTTGTTTTCTCCTAATTGCCAGAATCAGCTATGTTTTATAGCCATCTATTTTAGCCCAGATGTGATTTTCAGTCACTCTTTTCCTTCCCATAATTTATTTGCATGCCCAGAAAATATTCTTAGTAGGAGAACCCAGTATTAAAATATCTGACACTGTAAAGGAATAGATACATAATTTTCCTTCTTCAATTCCCCTGTCTCTTCCATTCTCTCAAGTTTCACTGTCTGCAGATTTTTCTTGTCAATTTGCCTATGTAAATGGGACACCAAGGTAAAGGCTTTCATCACTCCATAGGCATGGTTATCACCAGCTTTATCACTAATACAGATTTATAATTTTTTTTGAGTTCTTGATCTGCATTTCTATCATGTGAGTGAAAGTTCACAAGCATGAGGGGAAAGTGTGCATAAATATATCTCAATCTCTACCTTCCTTGAGCTCAAAATTTTACCTGGTTTTTTTTTTTTTTTTTTCATCTCACCCAGTAGTGAAACTATCCATTCAGTTACCCAAATGGACAGAAAGACCATGTCCTCTTTTGGGTTTCCTATTCGGAGCTTCAGAACTACTCACAGAACAATCATTTTTAGGACATACATTTGTTTATTATAGTATTGGGTCATCATCCTTGGAACAAGCTTTCTAAAATTTAGCAGCATAAAGCAAATATTTTCTTATGTCCATTTATCATTTAGGTCAGATATTTGTGAAGAAGACAATAAAGAGAGTCTCTCTTTAGTTAATAATATGTGTGAGCACAGGCAGATTCAAAGACTGTGGTTGGCTGGGTGATCCAAACTACACGATCTTCAGCTTCTTTATTCATATTGTTGTACATATCTTTGAGAAGGATAGTCTGCAATAAAAACAGTGATTATGAAGTTTTACTCTGTAAAATTATAATTTTATAGAAATTTATATTCATCATTTTGAAATTATAACATCTATTAAAGCAATGACTAGATCTTGTCATCTACAGGCACATGCTCACTGCATACTTTTAAACATTTTGATAAATGTATTAAAATATTTGAATATATTTTCTCTGTAAATTTTTTTTTTCTTTTTCCTTGAGAGTTTTAAACTGTTTTCCTATTTTGAGAAAGATTCTTTAGCCAATAAGATAGCTTAATACTTGAAAAAAATGAATTGCAGAAATGAAAGTTTCTTGACAGTTAAATGGCAAATCCTAGGTTAGTATAGTGTAGTTCGGTCCTGCCCTCTTTACATGTTGAGGTTATCAAACATGTTCAGTGACGACCATTGGAGGTGAAGCTGATCTTATCAAAAATTGGAAGCATTGGAAAGTGTCTAACATCCAAGTACCTGAGACACTGAGGCAGAAGGCTCACATGTTCCACAGCAGCTTGGTGTGCATAGTAAAACCTCATCTCACCACAACAAAATACAAACAAAATACATCTTAGCTTGTTTACTTTTCATATATTTTATTAGTGCTCAGGAAACCAGTAAGTATAATGACACCATAATTACACATAATTAAAACAATATGTTGTGCTTTCTGCTCTGCCACAGTCTGGGTAGATGTAGATTCCATATGCAGAGGCAAAACAAATGAACCTAGAGAAGGTTCATTGAGTCTTGCATTTACCACAGTGAGTTCTTTACAGTGTCACTTCTCCTTTAGATTTGCCTGTATACTTTAAAAAGTTAACATATTGTCCTGTCAGAGTAGATAAGGAAACTCTCAGTAAAGCCAAGTGTATAAGATGTCATTGTCACTGAACATTTATGTGCATGGCAGGTTCCTGAGAAGATAAAACATACAGCATTGCCCAAGACACCTTCTCATGAGAATTATATTCCAGGCAGAAATTGTGCTGATCCAGAAACCAAGGTCTAAAGTGGCCAAATCAATGCTAAAGGCCAGCCAGATGCTGGGGCCCAGGGCCCAGAGCTGAGTCTGAGTCAGAACCAGAAAGAGAACCTGGCTCCTGGCTTCTGGCTCACAATCAGGGATATTACATTCTCCCACAATGCCACATTACGAGTGCAGACGCCTGTTTTCGTGGAACACCATAGTGGAGGGAATAGAGAAAGATGAAAAGTCCATGTCAGGTTCTCAGGAATACGAAATTTGGAGGAAATTGGTCTTATCCTTCAGAGTGTGTCTGCTTGCATGACAACCAAGATTGTCCTGTCAAGATTGTGAAAACACCCTTCTATCTCCTTGCTTCTGTCCTTAGATGTAGATAGGATTGTGGTGGACTCAGGTTTGGAGAAGCAGACAACCTGGCAGAATACAGAGCAGAGTACTGTGGTTGAACAGAAACCCAACTATGAGATAAACTAGGTGAGAGTGTGAGCCCATGGTTAACATAAAGGAACATGTTCTAAGATTCATTATCCGTAGAAGCTTCTGTGCTTGCTTCATTCAGACCTTCACTGGTTTGAATGAACAGGCTCCTCCCTCTTTTCTCTTTAATCACTGTACAAAAGAAACAGACAGGAGCATCATTTGGTCTGTAGAATTCTTGAATATCCATCCTATTTCTACCTTTAGACAACTTCAACTAAGGACTGATAACCATACCATGAAAATAGGATGTTTGCAGAGGCCATTAGTTATCCAATTGAGCATCTCCACAGCCTTGTCAAGAGGGTAATCCAAGGCTAAAAGTAGAAACTTCCCAAAACAAGGAAAAGGCATGCAGGACCCAGGAAGCTGAAGAAAGACGCCATACAAGACTATTTGGGGTCTTTTGGAACACAGTATATGCTCTTTGTGTTCCTAGGTTATATGTGTGTTTATGTATTTACTTGTTGTGTACCACAGCTCATACGTGAGCATCATAGGACAACTTGCTGAAATTTTCACTGTGTGATTCCATGGAGGGGCTCTCAGGTACTCAGGCATGGTGACAGACACCTTTATTCACTGCACTACCTATTCAGACCTTAACTGTTGCACCTTCTTGGATGATTAACAAAACAGGCATTTGGGAATATGGGTGGCAGAATCCCTTTCTTCTGATTATGAAGCATTGTGAGGATTTTATGATATACTGTGAGGGAGGCAGTACACCCTGCTTCAAGTAAAGCATTATAATAAAGATAATCTTATTCAGCTTGCTCCCTCCCCTGCGTCTCTTGAAATCACGCTTCTTTAAAAACATGTGATCTGATTGAAAGGTCATTGTCATGAGGCTCTTAGAAGTCCTCATAGGTACCACACTTTCTACCCACTGGGAATGTCAGTTCTGGAATGGATGTAAGGAAAGGACAATGCTACAACAATTTGGGAAATAAACTGAACTAGCTAGGAGACCCTCTCTCCACAAAGATAATACGGGAGTGAGCACCTAATCAGTGCACAATTTAGAAAATGAAAGTCAGCCAAGCCACTCTTGAAAGGCGGACCTTGAGCGCAAACAATGGGTGCTCCGCAATGCGGACTGCGCCATAGGCGCCGCTGGGCTACTGCAGTCAGACGCACAGATAACCCGCCCTGGGAGGGATTGCTTTTGCTTTTGTTTTATTCTTTTCTAACCACCCCCCCCCTTTATGTTGCCTGAAAAGAAGTTATTCTTCTGGAGCGATCATTCTTTTACAAAGGCTAGCTGAGAAACTCCCCTCCTAGAACTCCGGCGAGCGCCGCAATATGCGACTCCATTTAGTTTGTCCTTCAAAGTCCGGAGAATAATTATTCCATAATTCTTTCACCTGATTAATTCTTAACTATGAACATAATTACACCCTGCAGAAGGTAAATCGGTCGTATAAATCAGTGGTCGCTGACAGTTCGCGGTGAGCAGGTGGGGAGGGCTCCGGGCAGCCTCCCGTCCATCCTGGGTGGGTGGGTCATCACTGCCGCCCCAGGACCCTAGCTTCCTGCACCCTGGGAGGGAAGGAGCAATTGTGCCTCCTGGTGTCCCCAGCTCTGGCTGCAGGTGCGTGGGCTAGGAACCTCCCTCCTGGCTGAGCCTGACAGCCTCAGAGAATGAAATTTATGCTCTCCACCTCTGCTCACTGACTCAAACACCTTTTAAAAAACAACAAATTGAGAAACTGAAATGAGCAATTCAGTCAGTAAAGATCAGTAAAGATGTGAGATACGTATTTTGTGTGTGTGTGTGTGTGTGTGTGTGTGTGTGTGTGTGTGTGTGTGTGTGCAGGAAAACGGTGCAATTGCTACAATGGCTAATGAAAGACGACTAAAGTCTGAATATGATGATTTTAGAGCTTTGCTTTTGAGCCAGTCTTTTCCAGACTGGTTTCGAACTCAGCCCTTTCAGACCATGATTCTTCTAATGCCGGGATTACAAGTATTTAACTTGCTCCAGTAGAGCTTTATTTATTTATTTAGTTAGTTAGTTAAAGAAAATTTATCAAGAACTTTATAAAGCATAAAAACATTAAATTTGTTCCATTTACAAAACAGTTTTTAAAATTTTAAACTCTGTTTACAAATTGACTTAACTACTATTTGCCGATAGTTTCCCAATGATCTGATTGACAAACCTTCCAAGATAATTTATTATAAATTATGCCAAACAAATGCATAGACTAGTTAGTCCCAGACTCTCTTGAATGCCCAAATTGAATGAAGAGTTAGTGAATTATAAATGAAGATAACAAAAATTAACATGTTAGAATCACACATTTACTAAGTACTGTCATAGATTCAGTTCTTCTAAAGTATGAAATATAATCATATTTCACATTACTAAAATATTAACATTATACATGTAATTATTTTTAAAAACTTTATACTTATTTTTTACTATTTCTGAAGTTTAAAAAAATACCATTTTGTTAAAAATTAATATGTCTTAGACATAATTTTGATATCGTCTTCTAGAAGAGAGCCTTTGCAGTTTCCTGATGATTATAACTAATCAAAAGGTAGCCATCACCTTCCCATTCTGGAATCTTGGTAGGAGACTGCCACTTCCAATCTGTTATATCAACAGTTCTAAACGGAAAAAGGAAGTGACTATGAAGCCCTTGTGCCCTTTAGCTGCATCAAGCTGTTGTCAGATTCTCAGTTGAGTTTGGACTCACACTCAAAATCCCATCAGATTCACATAGGTGTAGTGTAGCCAATGTGTAATGCTGCTCTCTGAGCCAAACCGCAGACATCTCCAGGATTTCTCTGTGCCTACTTTGGAAAATCAAGTTTTGTTGATAGAAGCAGGAATTGGCATGCCCTCACATGAGTATCCAGTCACTCCTCACAGCCAGTAGTTTGTAACTCTCCCCTAACTGTACATGACCTTATGAGAGAATACAGAGAAAGGATGACGGCAGAGTTTCGTCTGTGAAGTCACCATCCTTGCTGGTTTCAGTCCTTCCAGCGTGGCTGTCACCTATTTCTGTCTATAACCGGCATCCTCACTCTTTACTTGCTCTGGAAGTAAACATGATAAATTTCTTGTTTTTGCTTTTGTTTTTGTTTTTCCTGAGTGAACCTTAGTGGAACCATACCTTTGTTTTAGTTGAAACCTTAGGAGGAAGGTTAGAAGGGTAGAATTGTTCGCATCTCTACCAGGGAATAAATTTTAACAATGGCGATAAATACTGAGTAGCCACAAAGAATTAAGTCCATAAGTCTGGATACTCAAACTTTTACACAGAATACTATGTTTAATTATAGCCCATAGACATATACTTTTAATTATCTCTAAATTATAATACCAAAACAATTAGAGTGCTATGAGACTAGGTAGCATCTTGTATTATTTAGGGAATAATGATAAGCAACCAAAATCTGTACATGTTCAATACAGATGTAATGGTTTGGGGATATTCCCTTGTTGTTTGATATCAATGAATATAGAGTATAGACTTCACATATATATTATATTTAAATATATATTATGTGAGTAATATATGTAAATTATATATATGCATATTTAGTGTGTGAGAGAGAAAAAGAGCAAGATAAGATAGAAAAAGAACTGTTATAAACTATCATTCATAGTCTAGAAAATAAAAATTGTTTTCTCTTTAGAATTATTGTGTTTGAATAACGATTAATAATAATTCTGTTTATTAATTGAATGTCAGGTGTGGCTCGGTGCATTCTACCTATGCTGTTCCCATCAGTTAATGAAACCCCTAGACTGCTACCCCTATCCACATGAAGATGCTGAGTCAGAGCACAGTTAGATATGTGTAGACATGTTGAACAGCTGAGGTTTAGATTCGGAGCCTGAGAGCTTGCCAAGATCCTTTCCCAACAAAACTTACTTCAGCATAGGAATTTCTAATGTAAAGTGACTTCATCTGTGTTTAAAATAGCAAGGAATTAATTCCTGCCATTTGTAGCAGGAAGTTTGTGGCCTCCCTAATGCCACAGTTCAGACCTGGCCAGTGCTGCTTATCTGGAATAACAATTCCAAAGTCCCAAAGAAACACTCAGACACTTAAATTAATTTTATGCTATTTGGTCTATGTCTCAGGCATATTGCTTGCTATCTCTTTCATCTTAATTCAACCTATTTCCATTAATCTGTTCTGCCATGTGGCCAGTGGCTCACCTGTATTCCTTAAATGTTTCTTGGGCATCTGAATCATGTCTCTCTCCAATTCTGCCCACCTTTTCCTACCCATGCTCTGATTTCCTACCTACTACTATGGTGCCTGCCATGGCCAAAACAGTCGTTTATTTAAAGAATGATATTCACAGCATACAGAAAGACATACCCACACCAGCAGTTTGCTTTTGTTCATTGAGACAAGGTCTCTTTTGTGCAAGCCAGGTTGACTTCAAACTGACCATCTTGTCTCAGCCTCTTAGACTGAGATTACATGTGTGTGCCATAATATGGAGTGCTGAGAAACTTTAAATCCTTGAAAGAAACTGAAGCAAAACAAAACAAAAGAAAGGAAAAGCAGCACATGTCAACTAAGACACTTTCTCAGGCATCAGGGAGATGTAATCTTTAGAAACGACAGTTTCTCTTTAGAATGTATGACACCAAAGCTTTAAGAACTTTCTGTGCTTTATGACAGTTGGAACTAACATGCTACAGGGAGAAGTTTAGTTATAAGTAACAAACTTATATGACCAGTGGTTGGAATCTGGGTTGCTGTTTCCAGGTTCTTGACAGTCTCTTATTCAAGGAATTGAAATAAACATAGATTTGTAAACTAGTGAAAATTTTATTCCATAACAAAGTGATAAATCATGTTAGATATACTCTCAGGAGTGATAGTGAACCACATGGGTGAGAATACTAAAGGGATCTGATTGCTATTTGAGGCATTCTTTTATGGAATTCAAGAAGAGGAGGATTTGGTTGCCGAGGATACAACACAGGTGAATCTCTGTTCTGATTGACAGGCTTGAATTTGGTAAACCATTGCTCACAGTGTACATCTTTTTCCATAGAATATTTCTTTTAGTTATATGCATACTCAACTATACTTAGGTACAAGATGATAAATAGTTCATTCTTCCTAAGTGTTCACTCAGATGATATTATGCATGCAGCTAAAACTTGTCTAGGTCAGATTGGCTTCTCTCTGTCTCCCTCCCTCCCTCTCTACCTCCCTCCCTCCCTCCCTCCCTCCCTTTCTCTCTCTCTCTCTCCTGCCCTCTCTCTCTCTCTCTTTTCAGGATGGTTCCAATATACATTGAACAGAAATAAGATATTATTCAAGTTGTTGTTAAAAGAAGTGATTTTATTTTGATGTCTAAAGCAGCCACCTGATATAGACAGACTACCTAGGTGGTTAAAATTTTCCTAGGTATACTGATAGAAGTGTGGTATGCACAGTACATGCAGACAAGCCTCCTAGTTACCAAGTACATTGTTGAAAGACAGGTGTATGTGTTTCCGTTTCCCAAGCCAGCTGAGATACTGGGTTTCAAAGTTATTCTGTATGATTATCAGCCTCACTTAGATGCAAAGAAACCTCTACCACTCATGGAAAATTAGTTCTTCTATTTACTGGCATCCCCTCAACAGACATCATTCTCTTCATGATGTTACTGAATAAGACACCTTATAAAAATGGCACTTTTAGATTCCTAAAATTATTAGGTATTTTATTATTTTCTCTTTTTATGTATTTTACAAACTCCTTAAATTCTCTTCAATTCAAAGTTAAATGATGAGGCAAGCCTGATCTACAAAGTGAGTTCCAGGATGGGCTTTAAAGCTACATAATGAAACTCTGTCTCAAAACAAAATAAAACAAACAAACAAATAATAAGGTCTCCCAAAAATAAAAATAAGATTAATGAACTTAAATTAAAACTTTACTTTATGCAACCAGAGGATAAGTGTTTTAATCATCTTAACCTCAGCCAATCTCTTTACCTGTACTTCTTCCTCCAGGAGCTGGGCTACTGTAACATCCATGGTATATCACAATTCACAATATGGTATGACTGAAGTGTGTGAAGTTAAATGTGAAAACAGATTACACAAGACATATGTCTAAGGGAACAGGCCTTTTCCCAGTATCTTTACCAAGAAAGGCAATTATAGAGGGGAAAATGTTCATACATGTTAGGAAGGAATAAAGACAGAAGTAATGGTAAACTTATAATACAGGCATTTAATTTATTCACCAATAGTATACATATGCAACTTGTGGTGAACTAATCACATGCCCACCACTACAGTTCAGGTGCATGTGCCCTTCAAAGTTCTTATGTTAAAGCTTCACATCAACTGTAATAGTATTGGCATGCAGGCCTGCAGAGAAGTACTAACATCAAGAGATTCAGCCCTGTGATAGTTTAGTGTTTCACAGGACAGACTGGGAACAGTACTCTTTTTTTTATCATTTCATTTTTTATTCCATTCCTTCTCTCCAGGAAGCATAAAGTAACCCATCCAGACATCAGTTCCTCTGGCATTGTCATTTTGATCTTGAATTTGCCAGCTTTCAGAACTGTGAGCACACAAGTGTATTAGTTATGTTACCCATTTCAATTATTGTTATAGCAGCACAAACAAATGGATACACACACACATTTAAGTTTTTCTATTACTTAAATCATGGTTCATACTAAAATTGACCCTTTTCTGAACTATGCTCTTTTTAAGGATGATCTCCTACAACAACAGTCTGGCAAGTTTATATCCCCTGTAGCCAGCATCCTGGCTACGCTACAACACAGAAGCATGAATAGCAGGAAGAGGTTGTAATAGCCTCTGTGCCCATTCAAGGTTACATAAAAAGCATGCTTAGTTTAAATTTAAAAAATATATCTTCTTCTAATTTTGTGTGTTTAGGGAGAGAGAAAGGGTGAGGGAGAGGGGTAAGAAGAGGGAGAGGGAGAAAGTCTATACCTCCAATTGCTTAGATGCAAACTTCCTGAAGCCCTCTAACTAACCCTCCAGTTTCTCCTGAGTTCCAGTCATTTGAGTCTTTCTAACCACTTTTTTTGAGTGTAGCTTAACTTCCTGTTTGTTCATCTCATGCCAAGCAAGGTTTACCATTGTCATTTGCCACTTAACATGTATCAAGCAACAACATATTGAATGTAATAGGTAAAAGCTTCTTTGCACCATTGAAATTGCTTTTTTTTTTCTAGTCTAGCTTTTCTACTAAATTAAGTAAAGAGTAACCAGTAATAAAGAGAACTAACAGATCATAGAAGGAGACAGTGTCAGGGCTCTAGAAAGTTCCACAGGAGTGGGAAGGCATGAAGTTTATGACCCTGGGGAAGAAAACCCACACTGAAACATGGAGCTCTAAGGTTATAAGGTGTATGTGTATTTGTGTTGTATGTGCATGTGTGTATTTGTGTGTATATGTACACATGTATTTGTTTGCTTTTATGTGTATATTTGTGTGTATTTGTATGTGTGTGTATTTGGTATGGGTCTGTGTGTCCGTGCATTTGAGTGTATATATGTATTTTTGTGGGTAGTCTCTCTGTGTGTATGTTTGCATATGGTTGTCTATGTATTTGTGTTGTTCTGTGTGTGTTTGTGTATGCATGCTTGAGTATATATATATATATATATATGTGTGTGTGTGTATGTGTATATGCATGCATGCGTGCGTGCGTACGTGTGTATGTATGTGTGTGTGTTCATGTCTCAGTTTGTGGTTTAATTGCTGTGAAGAAACATCATGATCACAGTAATTCTTATAAGAAAACATTTCATTGTCTTACAGTTCAGTTTACTGTATTATCATCATAGCAAGAAACTTGACTGCGCACAGGCAGACACAGTGCTGGAGAGGTATCTTAGAGTTCTATGTCTGGATCTACAGGAAGTGGGAAGAGATAATGAACCAGTGGGCCTGGCTTGAGCATCTAAAATCTCTAAGTCAACCCCCAGTGACACACTTCCTCCAACAAGCCCACATCTACTCCAGTGAGAAACACCTCTTAATAGTGCGACTCCCTAAGGACTCACGGGGGCCATTTTCATTTAATCCACCACAGTTCTTCTGTATGTATGTGTGTGTGTTTGTTTCAGTATGTATATGTGTCTGTATGTATGTGTGTTATATTTGTATATATATTTCTTTATGTGTGTTTGTGTGTTTATGTGTACATGTGTTTACATGTGTGTTTGTGTATATGTGCATATATTTGCCCATATGTGTGTGTATGTGTGTATGTTATGTGTGCTTGTGTGTGTAAGGTTAATTGTGTGTGTGTAAGAAAGAGAGGGATGATACTCTCCAACAATGTACTAAAGACAAATTACTTTTTAAAGAAGCAAAGTAGATCTGCCTCACATCCTGAAGACTGTGATGTTGCTGACTTGAGTCCAGCATGTGCAAAGAGACTTCATGGTCCATCATCTTTTGTAGAAGCATTGCAGTGTACTACATCTATCTATCTCCTATTCTGCCTGTAAAGACACTGACATCATCAGGACGTCCCTGCCCTCTAGGACACTTTAAAAAAATATTACATTTGTGTGTGTGTGTCCAGGTGCCCGGAGAACCCAGAGATGTCAGATCGGCATGAATCTGAAGGATTTTCCAGAAGCTGGAGTTACAGGTGGCTATAAGCTGCTGGAAATGCTTCCTGGGAACCAAACATGGGTTCTCTGGAAGAGCAGTAAGATTCTTAACCACTGAGCAATCTCCAGCTCTTTCTAAGAGATCTTCAAATCTTATTCACCACTTGAAGACACCAGCTTTAAAAAACACAAAAACAAAAAACACTAACTCTTGAATTTGGGGATTCTGTTTCTAGCACATGAACTAAGGGCACATTCAAGTCATAGCAGAAGCAGCCTGGCTGCACTTGAAAGACCAGTGGGCAATAGTAGAGTGAAATAGGGTGAACATGGTAAGATTGTATAGGTTTTAAGAAAAAAGTAAAAACTCTAAATAATGTATATAGCACAGTACCAAAAGACTTGAATAGGAACTTCTAAAGCAAAGGTAAGTCCCAGGCCCCTGACACCTCACTCACCTTCTACCTGCACCAGTCTCATTGCAGCATTTTTGAATAATACTCACCTTTTCTTCTCAAAGTATCCAAATCTACTACCCTCAACTCCAGAGAACCAAGGCTGTCAATGCAATCAATATAGAAACTCCAAGAAATCCTCAGTTGGAATCACCAGTCTCTTCTGCCTTCTGCCTAAATAGACCTCTAAGATAGTTGAAGTCAAGAGAGCAAAGACAATATTTCAAGTTAGTCTTCAAGTCCCAAATCAAAGGGAAGGGGTGAGGAAAACTCTCATAATATACAAGCAAAACCACAGAAATCAGTTCTGCTTTGGTTTCACACAGCAAGCAAAGGTGTAGCATTTATCTGGCAGTACCTGGTGAATATAGGGTTGTTTTCCATTTCATCCTTTTGAATGATCAACTCTAGAGGTATAGTCATGGTATAATGGTCTATTTTCAATTTCTGTGATCCAACTGGGAATATCAGTGACTGTTGAATATAAGCAAATGACAAAGATACAGATACAAATATGCTCTTTTATGGACCCAAGCATTCATGAAAATCCAATGCCAGGCAGGGCAATGTGGCAGGGAATAAACCATTTTGAATGTGTACTTCAAAATGTCATAGGGTACTATATTGGCCTCTTAGTACTCATTTCTTCTTCTTCTTCTTCTTCTTCTTCTTCTTCTTCTTCTTCTTCTTCTGCTTCTGCTTCTGCTTCTGCTTCTGCTTCTGCTTCTGCTTCTGCTTCTAAAGTGAGAGACTTTTTAGCTAGAGTGATGTGCACCCAAAAACCAAAAAAATGTATTTTGCTAGTACTCCTTAGCCGAAGCATGGACATTTAACCACATTCTGACTATAGAATATTAGATAGGTGTGGAAATTATGTCTTTTAGAGGAAGGGGGCATATCCCTGGAGTCACTCCATCATACTGGCTGGACTGAGAACATAGTAGTTCATACTGAAGAAGCAATGTCCTGTCACTGTCAAAGCAAAAAGAGGAAACAGCATATCTTTGACACTGTGAAGATGATAATCCAGCCTGGACAGCTTATGTTTGATCTGTCTACAAAAATCACTGTTTTGTGGGCCTTGATAATAAGTGACCTAAGCCTGCAAGCACTGATGATAACAAAATAGTATTTTCTACTTTGTTATGATTACCTTCTTTCACTATAGATTCTTGCTGAGAATAAACTTTAATAATGCTTAAAAGAATGATAAATTATTTCAGATAAGAGCTGGAGAAGAGTTTATAATGTACAAGAAAACTCTATAACATTTTCTTTCTTTTTTTAAAAAATGAGTTTGATCATTTATTTTCTTTGATGATTCCAAGTACACATTTCTACTTTGTTTTTTAACATCAGTTTGGTCGGAAACAAAAGTTTTTCCATAAAAGAAGTCTTCTTCAACAGAAAATTTTAACTATATTTAGTGATCTGTTTATGACTTCTGTCCCGCGCCCTGTCTTCGCCTGCGAAGAAGAACGCAGTACGCAGTTTGGATCCTTCTGCAGCAAGTTTATTCTTTACAAAATGGGAGGAAGACCCCGACCCCTTGCCAGGAGCCGGCTTTTATACTGCCAAGCCCTAGCCTCTTACGTCTCCCCTTCTGATTGGTTGCAGACTCTCGCCTGACATGAGGCAGGGTCAGAGGGCTTGGCTCACAGAGTGGAAACTTACCGGGGGACATGCGCAGAAGCGTTGTTTATTGCCTCGGCCGCGCCTTGGTACCGGAAACCGGCACCGTCTTTCCTGCTTGACCGGGCTCCCAGCTCCCTACAGACTTCCATTTCCAGTATGCTTCTTATCTCATCAGAAAATATTTCTAACATTGAATTTTAAATATCTTTTTCCCCTCTTTCTTTTGTTACGAATAAAGTCACATTTTCTATCTGTGTATATCCTTATTCAAAGTCCCTTCCCCCTATGACCCCCTCAGGTCACTCTCTCTTCTACACATCTCTCCATCTCCTCCACAGCATGGGAAGGAGGTCGAAAGGTCCCAATATTGCTCAGTTCAGCATCCACTCCTGGCAGATCCAGTTTCCTCCCCACAACATCAAGACTGAGTCAGGTGTTCCTCTAGAGAGAGTGGGATCCAAGGTGTCAGTCCAAGGTGTTTCAGATCCCAAGCTGTTCAGTGGTTGAGGTTTGCAGCTTGGACATGCTTTGCTTTGCTTTTTTGTTTAGAGTCCACTAATGAGTGAGTACATCCACTGCTTATCTTTCTGGGTTTGAGATACCTCGTTCAGGAGGATATTCCCCAAATCCATCCATTTGCCTACAAAATTTAGGATATCATATTTTCTTACTGCTGAGTAGTACTCCATTGTATAGATATACCACAGTTTGTTAGTCCATTCTTCAGTTGAGGGGCATCTAAGTTGTTTCCAGGTTCTTGCTATTATGAATAATGCCGCTATGAACACAGTTGAGCTAATGTCTTTGGAGTGCTACTATGCTTCTTTAGGATACACACCCAGGAGTAGTATTGCTGGATCCTTTGGGAGATTGATTCCCAGTTTTCTGAGGTACCACCATACTACATTCCAGAGTGGCTGAACAAGCTTACACTCCCACCAACAATGGAGGAGTAATCTCCTTGCTCCTCAATCACTCCAGCATAGGTTGTCATCTGTGTCTTTTATCTTAGCCAGTCTCACAGGTGTCAGGTGGTATCTCAAAGTTGTTTTGATTGGCATTTCTCTGATGGCTAAAAATGTTGAACACTTTTTCATGTGCCTTTCAGCCATTTGTAATTTTTCTGCTGAGAATTCCCTTTTCAGTTCTGAACCCTATTTTTAGTTGGATTATTTAGGGTTTTGGGCTCTAGTTTCTTGAGTTCTCTATATATTTTAGACATCAATCCCCTGTCACTTGTAGGGTTAGTAAAAAAAATTTTCCCATTCTGTAGGCTGTCGTTTTGTCTTATTGACTGTGTCCTTGGCTTTACAGAAGCTTCTCAGTTTCAGGAGGTCCCACTTATTGATTGTTGTTCATAGTGTCTGTGCTTCTGGTGTTGTATTTAGAAAGTGGTCACCTGTGTCAATGCATTGGGGGGTATTTTCGACCTTCTTTTCTATCAAGTTCAGTGTAGTTGGGTTCTTTGAGTTCTTTGATCCACTTGGATTTGAGTTTTGTGCAGGGTGACAGGCTTGGATCTATTTGCATTTTTCTGCACACAACCAACCAGTTATGCCAACACCATTTGTTAAAAGATACTATCTTTTTTCCATTGAATACGTTTGGCCTCTTTGTCAAAAATCAAGTGTTCATAGGTATGAGGATGAATGTCGGGGTCTTCAGTTCAATTTCATTGATCCACAAAACTGTTTTTATGCCAGTACCAACCTATTTTTATTACTGTAGCTGTATAGTATAATTTGAAGTCAAGGATAGTGATGTCTCCTGAGGTACTTTTGTTGAGCATAATTGTATTGGCAATCCTGACTTTCCTGTTGTTCCAAATGAAATTGAGTATTGTTCTTTCAAGGTCTGTTAAAAATTGTGTTGGGATTCTGATGGGAATACACTGAATCTGTAGATTGCTTTTGCTAAGATTGCCATTTTCACTATATTGATCCTACCTATCCAGGAACATGGGAGATCTTTCCATTTTCTGATATTCTCTTCAATTTCTTTCTTTAGTGGTAGAATTTTTGTCAAACAAATCTGATACTTCTTTGGTTATAGTTACACTGAGGTATTTAATGCTATTTCAGCTATTATAAAGGGTGTTTCCCTTATTTCTTTTTTAGCCCTTTTATCTTTAGTGTATAGGAGGTCTACTGGTTTCTTTGAGTTAATCTTGTATTCTGCTACATTGCTGAAGGTGCTTATCAGCTGTAGAAGTTCCCTGGTAAAATTTTGTGGATCATATCACCTTCAATCCTTCTTTTCCAATCTGTATCCCTTTAATCTCCTTTCATTCTCTTATTGCTTTAACTAAAATTTCGAAAACTATGTTGAATAGATAAGGGGAGAGGGAACAGCCTTGTCTAGTTCTTGATTTTAGTGGGATTGATTTTAGCATTTCTCCATTTAGTTTGATGTTGGCCTTTGCCTCTGCAGCATTATTTGTAATAGCAAGAACCTGGAAACAACCTAGATGTTCCTCAACTGAAGAATGGATTAACAAACTGTGGCACATCTACACATGGAGTACTACTCAGCAGTAAGAAAAACTGATATCCTAAAATTCACAGGGAAATGGATGGATTTGGAGAATATCCTCCTGAGCAGGGTATTACAAACCCAGAAAGAGAAGCAGGGAACACACTCATTAGTGGACTTAAAAAAAAAAAAGCCATTGTATATAAGACCTCAAGGCTAGAACATAGCTAAATGACACAGTGCTTCACTTCTGCATTGATGGCCTCTGGCAGGGGAGTGGGTGAGGAAGGTCTCACTTTATTTAAAGTATTGGCCACAGGGAGTTTAGTTAATCTCCAGCAACTAAATGAGCAGCATAAATAGGCTTTTATGTAAATGGGGAGATCATAAGAGTTGGCATGAAACTGAGAAAACTGATAACTAATTTTGATGAGGTGCATGATGTAAAAATCACCAAATAATAAATAAAGGAAAAAAAATAAAAAAGAAAAAAGATTTTTCAAGCAAATGGACCTAACCTGGTGTAACCATTCTAATATCTTAAAAAAATAGACTTTAAAACAAAATTAATCAAAAGAGGTGGAGAAGGGCCCTTCACATTCATCAGAGGAAAAATCCACCAAAATAACATTTCAATATTTAACATTTATGCCCCAAATACAAGGGTTCCCACATTTGTAAGAGAAGCACTACCACAGCTTAAATCACACACTGACTCTCAAACATTGGTAGAGGGAGACTTCAAACCCCACTCTCCCCAAATGACAGGTTATCCAGCAAAAACTGAAATATTAGAGATAACAGACTTTATAAACCAAATAGACCTAATAGACATCTGCAGAACATTTTACCAAAATACAAAGGAATATATTTTCTTCTCAGCACATCACAAAACATTCTCCACAATTGACCATATACTTCATTGCAAATTAAGTCTCCACAGATACAAGAAAATTAAAATAATCACCTGTACCTTGTCAGATCACTATGGATTAAAGCTGGTTTCAACAACAACTGCACAACAGAAAGCCTACAAACTCATGGAAACTGAACAACTCTCTATGGGCTTACACTGGGTCAAGAAAGAAATCAAAGACTTCCTAGAATTCATTGAAAACAAGTAGACAACATGCCAAACTTATGGAACACAATGAAAGTGGTTCTAAAAAGAATATTCACAACACTAAGTGCTTTCAAAGAGAAATTAAAGAGATCTCATACTAACAACTTAACAGTATACATGCAAGAGTTATAACAAAAAGAAGTAAGCACACCCAAGAGGAAAACATACTGGGAAAAATTCAGTTTGAGGTCTGAAATCAATTAACATAGAAATAAAGAGTAAAATATGAAGAATCAATGAAACAAAGGTTGGTTCTTAGAGAAAATAGACAAGATAGACAAACCCTTATTCAAGCTAAGACACAGAGACAATGTCCAATTTTAAAAAATTAGAAAGGAAATAGAAGCTATAACAACAGATACCCAAAAACCAAGGGAATCAAGGGAATTATTAGTTCATACTTTAAAAAACCTGTATTCTACTACATTTAAAAATGGAAAAGAAATGGATATTTTTCTCAATACATACCATTTATCAGGGTATGTAAAGATCAGCTTAACAAACTAAATAGGCATATAACTCCTAAGAAAACAAAAGAAGTCATTAAAAGTTTCCCAACTAAAAACATAGCCCAAGGATAGACTATTTTAGAGTAGAATTCTACCAGACTTACAGAGAAGAGCTAAAGCCAATGCTTCTCAAATTGTTCCATGAAATTGAAAGAGGAAGAATATTGTATAATTCATTTCATGAGGCCACAGTCACCCTAATATCCAAACAACACAGAGACTTAACAAAGAAATAGAATAACAGACCAATTTTCTTTATGAACATGGATGCAAAAATACTTAACAAAATACTTGCAAACCAATTGTAAGGACACATTAAAAATATTATCACCATGATCAAGTGGGCTTCATTCCAAAGACACAGTGGTGGTTCAAAATAAAAGAAATTAAAAAAAAAATCAGTCAATGCAGTCCACCATCTAAACAAACTGGGAAAAATTTATCTTATTAGATGCTAAAAAACATTTTGACAAAATCCAACACTTCTCTGCAATAGAAGTTTTGGAGAGATCAGGGATTTCAGAAACATAATAAGCATAATAAAGGCAATTTACAGCAAGCTAAATGGAGAGAAACTCAAAGCAATTCTACTAAAATCTGGACGAAGATAAAACTGCCCACTCTTTCCCTATCTATTAAATATAGTTCTTGAAGAAAACATTAGAATAACTGAAGAATATCAATATACTATAGTAAGACATTTCTATCCCTTCTGGGCTGGAGGTCCAGACAAATCTCTCCTACCTGAATTCCTGCAGCAACTTGTGAAATACTTAACTCAGAGGCTTAATATTACTGTAACTGCTGGGCCAGTAGCTAAGACTTATTACTATCTAGCTCTTGCACTTAGATTAACATATGATTCTACTTATGTTTAGTCACATAGCTTGGTACAGTTACTTCAGGGCAGCATTCTCATCTTTCTTCCTCTGCATCTCGCTGGTTTCTCTCTGATTTGCTCTTCCTTTTCCCAGAATACTCCTTGTCTGGTTGTCTTGCCTATACTTCTTGTCTGCCTAGCTTCTGGCCAGTCAGTGTCTTATTAAATCAATATTTACAGTGACACATAGTTACAGTGTACGAGTACTATCCCACAGCAGGAAATAAATTAGAAAGGAAAAAAATCAACTATTGCTATTTACAGATAATATGATACGTAAAGGACCCCAAAAATTTAATTAGAGAACTCCTATAGCAATGTGCCTGGATACAAAATTAATTAAAAGAATAGTATTTATCCTATATACAAATGACAAATATACTGAGAAAGAATTCAGGAAAAGAACACCCTTCAAAATATCGACAAATAATCTAAAGTATATTGAGGTAATTCTGATCAAGCAAGTGAAAAAGTCAAGTCTTTGAAGAAAGAAACTGAAGAAGATATAAGAAAATGGTAAAATCCCCATGTCCATGGATCTGCAGCATTAACATAATAAAAATGGCCATTCTACCAAATGCAATCTATAGATTCAATGCAATCCCCATCAAAATTCTAACACAATTTTTATAGACCTTGAAAGAATAATTTTCAACTTTACATGGGAAAACAAAAAATCCGGAATAGCTAAAACTATCTTGAACAATAAAAGAACTTCTGAAGGTATTACCATCCTTAATTTCAAGCTGTACTATATACTATTATAGAGCTATAATAATAAAAACCATATGGTATTGGCATAAAAACATACAGGTTGATCAATGGAATTGAATTTAAGATCCAGATGTAAATTTACACACTTATGGACAGCTGATTTTTTAAAAAGCCAGCAATACACAGTGAAAAAGCATCTGGTGCTGCTTTAACAGAATATCTGAATTAGAAGAATGCAAATAGATTCATATCTATTTCCCTGCACACATTTCAAGTTCAAGTATATCAAAGACCTCAACATAAAACCAGATATATGATTCTTGAACAGAACTCATTAGTGAAGGCAGTAAGACCAGCAATTAATAAATGGAAACTCATGCAACTTAAAAGGTTCTGTAAGGCACAGGATACCATCAATAGGACAAAACAGCATGTTCTTAGCATGATTACAAGCATAGTTTGAACACATTAAAGAACTTGATCATTTATAAGGTGACTGAACATTAACCTGTATGTACTAATTATCTTTAATAAGCTTATAAGATGTTAGCATCTTTAATAAAATTAGAATTTTACACTTTAATCCCTGTAATATTTTAGCCTTAGAAGGTCACAATTTCTTTTTTTCTTTTTCTTTTTTTTTTTGGAATGCTCGGAATAAGATTGTTTTTTTTTGTTGTTGTTTTTGGTTTTTTTTTACAAGGTTTTTTTTTTTCTCCTTTGAGATTATAATGAACATGGCCACACCACAAGTAAGGAATAGGACAGTGGACGCTCTGAAGGCTGGTTTGGTCACCCGTTATCATTAAAAATGGCTGACCCTAACAATATGTACAAAAATATAAAATGTAAATAAAAAATACAAACAAATTTTCCTTTTAAAGTATTTTTAAGAAGAAAAGCAGGGCCTTGGAAGTTTTGGTTCTTTTTTTCCTCCCCTGTTTGCAAACTCATGTTGTGGTTTTGGTGGGGTGGTGGAGAGCGCATGTCATCTGTGGGTGGCACTGCCCGCTGTTGGCGGGCGGGGCCTGCTCCTCTACTCGAAGGTGACCACGTTTAAATTCTGAGACGGGAAGTGGAGGGTGAATAGGTCACGGCGGCCTTAAGTTTAGCTTTTCCTTTTTACTCTCTAGTCATCCTCATCAGTCTTCTGCTTCTTGGCATCAACATCATCATCTGGTTGCAATTTCTGAACTAAACATTTTTTCTATAATTGTGACTCACCTTTATGACATTCTTAAATTTGTCTCACAAATTATTAATTCTGCTAGCTAATCAATAAATGTTTTAATTTTAATTGGATTGCATTTATGGTCTTTTCCCAAGGGTCACCAACTTCATAATATTTGGAGGCCTGGTCCTTTTAATGGAGAGATAGGGAGGGAGACTAAAGGTAGGCGGGAAGAAAGGAGGGGAGGCAAGAAAAACTATGGTGAGGATGTTTGTATGGAATAAGAACAAATTTTATCAGAAGATATGTCAGATCTGATACAAGAATGTAGACGGTGGAAGGGGGAGGCTGCTCACCTAACAATAGCAGACCTTTGGTTTAGTCCCTGCAATAACAGGAGGGTTATTGAGTGAATACATAAATATTTAAATAATAAAAGCAGTCACTAATCTCCCACTTTATCTGAGGTGTGTTGATCATAGTTCTGAGTTGCTATTGTGATAGCAAAGAGTAAACATTAAATGGTAAATCCAAGTAGACAGAACGAAGGTCGTGGTGAGTTTTGAGGATCCATAGTCTAACATTCTTCCCAACTGATCCTCTCTTCTGTCATCCACAACCACTGCCCCTTGGTAGGCCTCAAAATAAATGTATTTTATCTAGGCCTATTAATTAAACCATAATACATATGTTTTCACACAAAGTAGAAGCCCAGTTACTTTTCTTTTCAGACATCCACTGAAGATCCTCAATTTTTTCCAAATAGAGCCACAAACCCACAAGTAGAATTTCAATCCCACCAGAAGGAAGGGTGTGTGTGTGTGTGTGTGTGTGTGTGTATGTGTGTGTGTGTGTGTGTGTGTGTGTGTAGTGGGGAGAGGAAGAGTCAGAGAAAGATGCCATCAGACAAAAAGGAAAGAAGCCAGGGTTCTGCTCTGAGAAAAGGTACCAAGCCACATGGCTAAACAGATTAATGGAAATGGGTTGAATAAAATGAGAGAGCTAGCTAGAACTATACCTGACCTATATGCAAATCAACCTGAAATTAAGCCTTTGTTTAATTATTTGGGGTAATACAACAGCAGGGCTGCAGTGGGTTTGAACCTCAGGGCTAGGACCAAAAGTCCAGGCCAGAAACATATTATCTATTTGTGCGTGTGTGTGTGTGGGGGGGGGGGGGGAAGGACTTACATCAATTGCATCATCATAGTTTCCTCCATGGAAGCAGCAGCATTTTCCTTGTGTCTGATAATGAGTTCCCCTCCTCTTTTGAAGTCTTCTTTGTCTTTCCTCAGGATTCATCCTGCACACTGCACATCCTCAAGGAACCACTATTATGTATCTATAGCTCCCACAGCACTTTTATGTCCAAATGTAAGGAAGCTCTCTTTCTTCAGTGGGATTTGGAGTACAGTATCTGCTGTGGAGTAGCCACTTAGATAAAGGAGAAATGATTGTACACCTCCCTCCCCATATCAAAAAATATTATAAAATTCACCTTAGTGCTTTGACTTTAAGTATCGTGGAAACTGGATCACTTTTCATTTAAGTGTGATACTGCAAACTTTAAGTCAAGCTAGAACAGTTCCAGAAAAGACAGAAGGCATCTACAAATGGCCCCTGCAGGCACCGATCACTTGCCCATCTGAGAAAGACCTATACACCACAGCAGATCCATTGCCTGTATGATGAATTCAGATAGAGTTTACATGAGCTCAGAATTTTTTCTAAAGACTATTAATAACCGAGGAGAGGAACACAAGTGGAATTGTCATAGTTACACATAAAATAACAATTTTAATTGGCAAAATTAAACTTCTAAAAGCCAAAGCAATATCAAGGTGGCTGAACTCCTTTTGGAGCCAAAGAGGCTGGAATAGTAGAAACCACATCTGATGTATTTTAAGGTCTTCAGTTACCATATGTGCTCCACTCACAGTGACAGATGGGTGTTGATTTTTTTTTTCTCAACTGCACAAAAGCTAGCTGAAGCATATGCAAAACTCTTAATGGCATTAAAGTTTTGCCAATTAAAAACATGCTCAGACATTTGATACAGTACTTGATACCATGTTTCATAAGCTCAATTCTGAATTTTAAACCATAATTTTTTATTACATTATTTGTCAAGTTAGTGAGACTAAAACAATTATCACATGGGTCATATTTTCAGCCATTTTATCATTTTGGCACCTGTCAAGTGTAATGATGAAAAAGTGGTAGAGTCATTAAACCATTTTAGACAAATTATTAAGTTATAAATAGCATACATGAAAATAGATCAACCTTTGGCTTTTATTGTATTTCAGACATCAGTAATGCACAGACTAAGGAAAAAGTAAAGTTAAGCTGTTAGTTATTACCAAGGCACAGCTAACATTCTCCCAAAGGATGACCCAATGTTGACTCATTTCCTCTTCGTCCTAAGTTTAGAGTGGATGGAATTATTTTAAAATGTGGGACTTTGTTTGTTTCATTGATTATTTTCTTTTAATAACTGATTGAAGAGTTGTTCTGGCCCATGGTGTAAGAGTAAAGTCCTTCATGATGGGCCAATCAAAGGGACAAGGGCCTGATGGAGCTGCTTACCTGTCCGCAATCAGGAAGTATTGCAATGTTGCCCGAGTGTTTATGTGTTTCTTTTGTTTTATGTCAAAGCCTTAAGGGACTCTTTACTTATTCCCAGCTCCTTTCCCTGGGTCTCTTTCTGGATGCTGAAGTCTTTGGAAAGGCCTTTTCTGCTGTTTGTCATATTTCTTCTGCATTCTTTCTATACATGTTCTCAAGTAAATGGACTCTGACTCCTAATAGACATTACAAATGAGGCATTTACATATTTCAAGTATTTGTTTCTTGCTTTGTTATTATATTAATTCATAAGCTTTCCTTTATTCAGTTGCTATGTCTTTTTTAAATGACCTTAAAGCCAGATTATGAAAAAGGAAAACAAGAAATAAAAAAAATGATTTTTGAAATGTTCCAGTATTAATATTTTATTATTTTTAAATTTCTCTAGAACCAATTAGGTAGATTTATTGAAGTGAATTTGAATTTAATTTTGTTCTTAGTTGCCTGAAATCTGAGCACTCTTTATCCAAACTTAGAGTTCAGCAGTCTTCTGTCTTCTTTTCCAATGCATTTCAAAACCACAGCATCTGCTAACACTGTGGTGCTACCTTCAAATGCAACAATTGCTTTCTAGATCTATATACAGTGCCTTTTCACTCCACAGACAGAAATGAGCTGATATAGTAACCAAAAGACATAAAAGTCCAACAAATACAACTCCCAGGCAGGATCTGCATTAAAAAAAAAAAAAGACATTTTTTGACTGGATATGATGATGTTATATAAGCGTGTAGTAGGATATTCGGATTGCAAGAAAGAGATGTGGTGATGCTGCCTGTTAGGGCTGGGTCAGTTTATGGCAGTGATTTTATCACGGCAATGTCAATACTTTAAAAAACAATAGAGTAAAATAGGGAAAGGTTAACCAGTATAGTGCCAGTTATGAAGCAATTCAGATCCTCCAGCTTGCTCTCTGTCACATTCTATCTAGGAGAGGTCTGCTCAGAGCACATCACTGAGGAGGGAAGCTAGTGTTTTTATACAAATCAAGAGAAATTTTCATTCTGTTTGAGCCATGGAAATGCCGCCAAAATCTGAAAGCATGCACTCTGCAGGAATGAGGGAACAGTTGGCTTCTGCATCTGAAATAGGCTCTGGCAGTGGTGCTGCATGGAGCTGGGTCTCATTTTGCAAAATAGAAGCCATTATCTTTAGCATATCAACCAGACAAAATTAAATTGTAATTATATGGAGACATCCAAAAGCAAGCTATTTTGTCTTCAGTTAAATTCAAAGAAAGTATAATAGAGATTACCAATTTCAAAAGAAGTTTAGACAGGCAATACATGTGGCTAGAAGAAACATGGAATTAAAAATTTAAAAACTACCAGTCTGAATTTTGATAATTAGTAAATAATATTTTAGAAACCCAAATAACATACTACACTGAGTTTTTCGGATTTAGATTATGGGAAAGAAATGTGAGAATTTTGCACATCTGCTGACTAAATAACCAACTACAACATTCAATTTTTATTTGCTTTTTCAGAAATAAAAGGTTCACTGCTCTTTTAAATGACCTACATGCATTATAAAATGACTTACGTCCCTAAAACTAGTAGATGTCCCTATATTCTGTACTTCTCTTTAATATGAGAGCTCTACATGCTTCTGCTATAGAAAGAAAATATATTTTTGGGGATAGATAAAATCCGATTAGCTATTATAGAGACTTTGAAATGGATTTGTTTAAGATAGCCACAAAGAAAAAGTGAAGAAAACTTTGCTACTCAAGGGGGGGCCTATCGGTTGTTTCTGCTTAACAGCCATTTGATAAGATTCTGGCCAAAAAAGCTTATAACTCATTAGCTTTATAAACATGCTTTAAATATTTGACCTACCAGACGTGCAAGTGAGCTGCAAATTAGTTTTTGAAAATTTTTCCTCCTTGACTGTCTAATGAAGTGGCTGTCCTGGCCAAGATAAAAGGGGAGTCAGCATCGTCCTTCAGCACTAGCCTTTGTCCTCCAGTCAGATCTAAGATGAGCAGCTTGGCTTCTTGGTGAGGTGAACTGGAATGCAGTGGCAAGGACTTTTCATAAACCTTCTCTCCAGAGGTCCAGGTAATTAGGTACAAAACACACACACACACACACACACACACACACACACACACACACACACACACATACACACACACGAAAGCAAATTAGTTTGAAACAGTGATGTTTTGCAGGAAAATTAAATCATATAGTATGGAAGAATACAAAAATTTCATGTTATCATTTTTAGCCCCCACCTAATGCTACTTTTACATCCATAAGAAAGAAGAACTAAGATCTAATAATATATTATCTTGGTACAAACACCTTAATTGTGGCAGTGGTCAAATACTCTCTCAAAATCTCAAAACTGCTAAGTTCTACCTTTGCCAGATGCCTCTTACGCCCATTGTCACATTCCATCTGTCTTAGTTAGCATTAATTGTCAACTTGACACAACCTAGAGTCACCTGGGAAAAGATGTCCCAGTTGAGTAATTATCTTTATTAGGTTGTCTGTGAATGATTGTCTTATCTGCTTTGACTATGTAGGAGGGGGCAGCCATGGTGGACAGTGCGGGTTCCTGGGTAAGTGGCTCTAAACCCTACAGGGAAACTAGCTGAGCCTGAGCAAGGCACAGGGAGCAATATTTCACCATGGTTCTTGTTTCCAGCTCCTGCTTGGGTTCTTGTCTTGATTTCTCTCCATGATGGACTGGAACTTTCTGGTTCCAGTCCATCATGGAGCTGAATAAATCCTTTTGTCCACTAAATTGCTTTTAGTCAGAGTTTAATTATAGCATCAGAAAGGTTACTAGAATTCCTTGCCCATATAATTGAGAAACCTTTACATTTCAAACAAAAAAAGAGGGGTTTGGTGGTTATTGTTCATCTCTTTTTATAAAAAAAATAAAAATAAGACTTCAAAGGTAAAATAAATGCAGTCTGTTTTTAAAAAACTTAAATTACTATAGATATACAGTTGGCCTTGCTTTCCTAGTCAAGACTCCATGTGTATGATTTATAATAACACCAAACTTTCCTGTACTTATCCTTTTAATCAAAGATTTTTTTCTCTCCAACTATTGGGCCTCAGTTCCCATTCACCTTCTATATAACAAATCCACTAAATGCAGCTGGAAGGTCTGAAAGGGTAACAACCAAGCTAACATTTGAAAAAAACCAGGCAGTATTGGCCAGTGTCCAAGAGAGAAAGGAGTTTAGTGAATAAGACAAAACTCTTGTTCTAGAGTATTCTCTAGGGGCATAATTTCTTAGAGGCACCAGAAAAAGAGAAACTGTGTGTGTGTGTGTGTGTGTGTGTGCTGGTTCATGCTCACTAACACTGCCTTGCTAAAAGTAAATTAAGTGTGGGACTAAAAGAAGACTTATTGTTTTTGATTTTGGTCTTTGTAGCTCACCAATTAGCTTAGCTAGAGAATGCACCACCTTATTCTTTGGTCTGGATTTGGGTTACATTTGGCCTTGACAAATACTGTCCAGATGTTGGCTAAATTGTGTCTGCTTTCAACAGAAGGTCAATAAACTGAGAAATCTGGCTTTGTAGTTCCCACACATTTACAAATCCAAATCCTAGAAGTGAGACTAAACCACAGCAGGCCTTGAGATAGGGAAAAGAGCCAATCAATTTTCTCTTGCCTTCCCCAAGCATAACTATAATTTTACCACAAATTAATTCACATGTTGGAGAAGATCAATGGTTATTAGAAAAATGATGAAAAGAAAAAGAATGTAATGTGGGTAAAGTACGTGGAGGAGGGAATAATAAGCAAGTACAAAATACAAAATAATGAATAAATAAATAAACAGGACGGTTTTCAAAGCTAACTCTCAAAACAACAATGTAGATTTTTCTCTGTTACTCACTCGCCATCATTGCACAAGCACACATGTAAGCTGTTGAATTGCCATAAATGTAAATTATGCCCTATATGAATAACTTTGCTTCATAGCTGCCCTATAGAGAAATAAGCAGGTGTTGTCTCACTTACGCCTCAAAACTCAGGATTTTAAAACTGGGTAAACAAGCCAGAAACATGTAGTATCTCAAGATATTTCTGAGTATCCTGCAGTTATATTTAAAAACATAATAATTATTTCAGCTTAACAAGGTTTTTTTTTAAAACATATTCTGACAAATGAATTCTTATTGTGGTAATTCTGACTTGCTAAAGAGAAGGTACCATGCTTAAATATCTAAGACACTGAGAGCATCTGCTTAGGCTTGAATTTTGTTTTTAAAACCTATAAAAGAGTTTCTAAATAAAAATATTCAAAGAGTTTACAGAGTCATAGAGACACAATCACTTTTCTAATATCAAATGCATACCATATAACTCTTGAATAGCCTTAAACAGATAGTGGGCGTCTTAGTTAGATCTTTATTGCTGTGAAGAGACATCATGCCCATGGCAACTCTTATAAAGGAAAACATTTCATTCAGGGGGGTCACTTACAATTTCAGAGGTTTAGTCTATTATCATGGTGAAGAGCATGGCAGCTTGTAGTCAGATGTAGTGCTGGAGTTAGAGTGTTTGACAGTTAGCGTTAGTGTGCTTGACTCAGAGGCAACAGGAAGTTGACCAAAATCACACTGGAAGAAGCTTGAGCAAAGAGACCTCAAAGCCTACCCACATAGTGACACACTTCCTCCAACAAGGCCACACCTCCTAATAGGGCCACTCCCTTTGGGGGCTATTTTCTTTCAAAGCAAAACATTCCACTTTCTAGACCCCAAAGCCTTATAGCCATATCTTAATGGGGAGAAAAAAATGATGCATTCAGTCTACCTTCAAAAATTCCCACAGTCTCAAATTTCTTAGATGTATGTCAATCTCTTAATTGTAAATCCCCCTGTAAAAATCAAATCAAAGAAACAGATCACATATTTCCAACATCCAGTGGCACAAGTTATATATTACAATTTCAAAATGTAGGAAAGGAAGCATAGCAAGAAAATATTGGACAAAAGAAAGACTGAAAACCAACTGGATAAACTCCAAACTCTGCAGCTCCGTGTCTGATATCAAACCTCTCTTCAGATCTCCAACTGAGTTCAACTTTGTTGACTATAACAGATTTGTTTCTTTTGGGCTGTTTTTACTCCTGTTATGATCTGTCCTCAGCAGGTATCCCTTGACTCTGACATTTCAAATATCTTGAGTCTCTAATGAAATCCAATCTTCAATTTCCCAACTTTATTCAATGGCCTCTATACTAGGCCTCCATTCAGTGACATCCCTGACTCATGCCTGGCCCCAGCAGCTTTATTTCCTAACTCCTCTCTTATATCCTTAAGTCTAAACCCAGAATCACATAGTTGGAACCATCAAAGTTCTGCTGCTTACTGGGGCTGGAATATGGTCCCCTCATTTAATTACATCTTCACCAACTTTCTGTCTTTCACTGTCTAAGCTTGGCTGTCCTGAAATGTTGGCAGCTGCGTGAGTGCCACACCTTAAAGATGGCGCTGGCTTCCGCCTTCCACCACCCAGACGGCGAGCGCTCCTTCCGGACAAACAACTCCAAATATGGTTTGTGCGGAGCTGACTCGCTTGCTTCCGTATGCGTGGCCCTATGGTAGAGGCCCACATGGCAGTAGCTGAGTGGTGAACCTGGAGTTTAAAGCTGGCTGCACGGGCTGGGAGCGGCTGCTGCTGCAAGAAGACATTTTTCAATAAAGGACCTGGTCAATTGCCACGGAAGGATCCTGGTATCGTGTCTTTTCCTGCTGGTCGGGGTTTGGCGCAGCTCACTGAAACTTGCTCTATAGACCAGGCTGGCCTAAAACTCAGAGATCTACCAGTATTAGGATTAAAGATCTACCACATCTAGCTCTAAGCTTTTCTTCAGTTCCTTTTCACAAACTGAAAACTTAGCTGGGTGAGATCTTGTCCTGAGATCACCACTCATTTCTTTTTTTTTCTTTTTGAATAGGGATTTAGCTCCATTCCACTTTCTGGTGCCCTTTTCCTCCTCTGTAGTGTCACGAATGAGACTCAGAGCCAAATATTGAGGGAAGGCTTGACATATCAGAGAGAGGAAGCACCACAGTCAATTCTCACCAAACTCTCTTACAACGTCCTCAGCCTCGCTTCTGCCAGTCACTTCTGTCTTTCTGGGTTTCTACAAGCCCTTAGATTCTCTATCCCATCCAGGTTAGAATTAAAGGTGCATAGCTCTGAATTCACAGAAAAAGAAGTTCTGTTTCTGGAGTTATGGGATAGAGGGTGTGTGTGATTGACTCAGCTGTTTATCCTTGTATTCAATGATCAAGAATTTTCTGAGCTGTCTACCTAGGATTTGACTATGTGGTCTCTCTGATATCTCAGGATTTATTAAATGTTTAACATATATCCACATATTCCCTTTTGTGTCAAAAATAAAATGAAAGTTATAACTAACATAAGACTACATACAATAGGTATAATACTTATATACAATAATATACAAACATTAATTGCATAAGGAATGTCCAGTTCATTAAAAATTGACCGATTTGAAGCAAATATTCCATTATTTATCCTATTTTGGTGAGTTCAAAGGATTGTACCTAATCCACTTTGTATCTAATTTGCATTACTAACTAAAACTGCATTTCAATGTCTCTTAAACTTACTTTAACTTTTCTTTTTTAAAACTGTCTCTAGACAACTAAAATTATCTCATCTTCAAATTCCTCAGAGATTCAAGAAGGAAATAATATTAAGCAATTAGCAACTTCCAAAAATGTAAGAAATGAAATGCCTGGACAGTCACCCAAAGTTCTTCTGTATTTTGAAGTGTCCATCTTCAGCTTATAGGCCTAGCATGTCTGACAGACTTCTCTGGGCAATAGGATATTCCCAAAGTCCTTTCTACTTTGTCTTGGCAAGGTTCAGCAATTTTTTTGTGTGTGTATTTCTCCTGCTTGTCTGTTTTGAATATCATATTGTCAGCAGTCAAGTCAAGAGTACTTTCTAGTCCAGTGGCTAACTTTTGTCACAAAGAAGATCAGTTTTTATGGAGGAGTTTCCTTGATGTCCATTATCTTCTCTGAAGTGGATTGGTACTGCCACGGGCAGATGTCTCATTGTCAAAAATAAATAACCTATGTTTTTGAAATTTCATAAATGCCATATTCTATGGATCTCTGAAGTGCTCGAAGAAGACCTCTCCATCTAAAATATATCTGATCTTGAAAACATATATAATATGACTGTAAGTTTGATTGTAATGTCTAAGTACTAACTTGCATTTCTTTATATTCTAATTAGTTGGTAATAATAACTTTCCTGGACTAGCAATTTGTATTATATTGTATAATACCTTGAACAAACAGTGACAAAATTAATCTCAACCTTGTATCAATATATACAATTTGTATGCAATATACAAAAAATCAAATCCAACTTAAAATATTTATAGCGAATAATTTCTTTTTTTAAGTAGATTTAATAATCTACTCTTATATCCTATCATATCCGTATCCCTTCTTTTCTTTTCTTCTTTGTTTTTGTTTTTGTTTTTTTTTTAAAAAAAAAAAAAAAAAAAAAAAAAACAAGGATCCTGTCTAATCTCTCTTGTTTAGCTTTTTTCTAACCATAACCAATAACAATTTTTAACAAATTACCCTAAAGAATGACAATCATTCATAGCCTGTTAAAAAACCAAATACCACCCACCCCATCTCTTGGGAAAGTGGGCATCATGTTCTTAAATTTACTTCCTGCTGTCTGGCAGGGGAGTGTGGGGTGAAGGAATCTTTAGGGGATCCTGAAAAGTGTTATTGATTCTCAAGTCCTGAAATGTGTAGCTGTATCATTTGTTATCCAGTCTCTACATAACAGGAAAATGCATAGTTTGTCTCAGGTCCTGGCTAGAGTAGTTTGTGAAACTGGTTTACCTTAGGTAGCCACCTTGAAAATGTCTTGAGCAGTTTTTAGTTCAAATCTGATCTTTGGCTGGAGTTTGTCAGCATAGTGCCTTTGTCATAGTCCATGTGATACCCTCATTGTGGGGCCCCATTTTCCTTTTGGATACTTTCAGTTCACAATTAGGCATTGTTGTGGATCACTGCAGAAATCTGATAAGAGACTAAAACCTTACACAATATATAGAAAGCTAAATGCATACATCTTTATTCAGAATAGGATTAATGACCATAGAATTATCCCTTCTTTTTAATCATTCTTCTGTCCCATATCAGGTGGCTCTTGTGATATGATACAGAAATTTTGCCTTTTCCTTTAACAAGTATGCTTGGGTTTAGAGAAGGAGAGAACCACACTCCAACTCCAAAGCCATCTTTAATTTATAATTTAACTGGGACTTCAACTTATCTTGTAATTGAAGATAAAGGTTAAGAAGAAAGATTTTACCACATAGATTATGTTGGTATAAATAAATGAGATATTCTTTTGCTTCTGAATTTTCTGGATAGCCTCCCTTCTGTTGTATATGTCTGCATGCCCAAGGTCTTTTAACTTATTAAAGATGGTTATTTTTGGTTTTCTGTAGAGACAAATACAAAAACTGCCCCAACTCTCTTTTTTTTTTTTTTTTTTTTTACAACTTAAAGAATTATAGTATGGGTACATGAGCCATCAATTCTTATTTTCATGAAGTTTCTCTGGTTCAAATCGAGTCTTTATTAATTTTGATGGTACCCATAACTTTTCTTCACTCGTGGAAACAAAAACAAAACCTCTTCCCCAACATAGTACATAGCCTGGCTTCCATTCTGAGTTCAGTACATCTTTGAAATAGGCTGATTTAGCTCATCCATTTTTTCTATAGTTCAATGCCTTTCAGCAGCTGTTGTTCCTTTCTCATTAGCACTGAGAAAATTCAAAGTTAATAAATCACTATGTAGTCTATTTCTAGGGGTCTTTGTTTCTCCTTTCTGTTTATTTAGCATATCCTTTAGAATTCAATTTAGTCTCTCTATGACTGCTTCCCCTGTAGGATTATGTGGTATTCCTGTAATATGCTTTATATTATAATAAGCAAAAAAATTATATCATTTTACTAGAGACATATGCTGGAGCATTGTCTATCTTAATCCCTACAAGTATTTCCATGACGGCCATAACTTCTAGCAAGTATGTAATATATATCTACACTCCTCCAATATTTTTTCTTGTTCAGCTTTCACTTTTTCATTTCATATTTTCATTAAAGTTACCACTAATATTCATAAAACAGAGTCTATACAAGGCTGTTTGTTTGCTGCCTATAAATTAACCCAAAGCTTCACTTTAGCCTCAGGCAGACTTTTTAAACAAGGGCAAAAGGTAGCCACTTCTTTTACCAAAATACCACAAGAATGATTCCTAGGCAACATACTAAAATTCTTCTCCTCTTAAACATTTTGAAAAATCTATCCTTGAACAGTTTATCAAGTCACACCCAGCACCAGTGTCTTCCATTTCCCTACTAGTATGGCCCATTAAGCAGTGCTTAAAGCAGTCCATTGTTTTCCTAACTCAAAGAACCAAAGTCTATATTACTCCAAACAATAGCAAAGTCAGGTCTATCAAAGCAATACTCCAGTCTCTCCTATCAGCTTCTGTCCTAGTTAGGTTTTAATTGCAATGAAAAGACACCATAACTGTGGCAATTCTTATAAAGAAAAACATTTAATTGAAATAGATTATATACTCTTTCAGAGGGTCAGTTTACTATCACCATGATAGGAAGCATGATGGTATACAGGCAGAAATGCTGCTGGATCTGAGAATCCTACATCTTGACTCAGAGGCAATATGAAGTAAACTGCAAGTCACACTGAAGAAAGTTAAAGCAAATGAGACTTCAAAGCCCTTCCCCCATCCCATACACAGTGACAAAATTCTTCCAATAGGCCTCACTTCCCAGTAGTACCACTCCCATTGGGCACTATTTTCTTTCAAATCACCACAGTGAAAAAGTCAACATTATTAATTTATGTTTGATTTATCTAATAATGAAAATGCTCTTCTTTTATAGAGATGAAAATCAATGAAGTTTTTCAGCACAAATAGGAGTCTGTAAAATACAAAGTTTGACTTAGAAAGCTCTTAAAAAGAGAGTGTATAAATTTAGAATTACTTGCAACACATATCAGCTAATTAGACTAGAGGAAAGCACACACATGCAGACAGACCTGTATACACATACATGCATACATGTATGCAAGCAAATACTTACATACATGTACATACAGTGATAGAAATGAGAAACTGTTAATAAGATGAGATCCAGAGAATAAAACAGATCCATACTCTGTGATGGTTGTGATAACAAAACAATAAAAAACCTCAAAAATAACAATAGTTTCTTAGGGCCTTGGTACATTTTAGCCATATTGAAGAATGAAAAAAATGCTTATTAATATCAAATATTCAAAATAAAGTAACATATTTTAAAAGAATTTTTATCATAAAAATGAAAAAAATCTTCCTATTGATGTTGAAATGAGGGAAAATGTTGTGAAAATTTGAATGATAATGAAAGAAAAAGAAATGACAACAGCTATCAACCAAATGTTAGAGGATCACCGAGTGGCTGATTAGATCACAAAATCCTTGAATGCTTCTGCTGTTCCTCTACTGTGGAATCTCCTAAGGGAGGCAGTCTCAGTAGACTGCTATTGTGTATATAAGACATCCATTAAATTCATTCTGGAAAAAAATGCAACTTTTATCTTACAGAAGATGAATTCTGACCCCCATAACTGAAAGACTCCTGCAGGAAAACAACATATTTCTTGTGTAAAACAAGTTTGTGAGATAAAGCTATTGATTCCAAGTAGATTCAATGCCCTTCCCAGAGAGTCTTAAACATTGTAAAAATATTTAATTTTCATCTTTTACATAAAAGGAATCCACCAGGGTACTTTAGATAGGGGAAAAGTGTCTGAGTTGAAAGTCTCTCTCTTGGGGGCTGGAGAGATGCCTCAGAGGTTAAGAGTACCGACTGTTCTTCCAGAGGTCCTGAGTTCAATTCCCAGCAACCACATAGTGGCTCACAACCATCTACAATGACATATGCTATCCTTTTCTATATACTATATACATAATAAATAAATAAATCTTTTAAAAAAAAGAAAGAAAATCTCTCTCTTGAAGTAAAATGACAACAAGTGTAAGGTTCTGGAAAACTCATGGTTATGGTAATATGGAAAAATGATAGTGAGGATAGACCATTGTGGCTCACATACAGAGGAAAAGATGGCCTACATCTTAGGTTAGTAAGTGTTACCTGACCTTAAGATTAAATGGAGATAATGAGTTTAGAGAACTTTTTAATATGGGCATCAGTGGATGTAAACTATCCCAGGAAACAAATTTGGAATTCAGGCCAAATACATGTGTTCTAAAAAGAAAACCCTAGAAACACTGCCTATAGTTCTTCTTATATAACTAAGCAGTTGAGAGTGCTTGATGCTCTAACAGGACCAGAGTTTGGATTGCAGCACCCACATGGACAGCTGAGCTCCAAATGTCTAATACCCCCTTCTGGTCTCTGTGGGCACATAAAAGTAGACACACGTAAATAATAAATGAACTTTTAAAAAGAAGTTAATGTTTTAACTTAATGTTAGGTCCAGTGAGCACCTGTAAGATTAACTGTGTTAACCATCTGATGAGAATTAGCTCCTGCTATTAAGAGAGTAATTGGAATATTTTCTAACCTGAAATAAATCTATGGAGTTTTAATGAAATTATACCTGGACAAGTATATAACTTGAACAATGTTTTTGTATTCTAACAAGAGTCTTCATCATCCTTTGGATGCAGCTACATATATCTTAAAATGAAACTATTGGTTAGTGATCCTCAAAGGTTCTTCCATTGTAACTAAATACTGAAAAACCAATGCCATCCAACAAGCTTACAATTACATATAATTAATGTTTATATCAAGACAAAGAGCTATACATTAAAGGGATGATATAGTCTAGTATAGAATAGGCACATAATGGACTTCATGAAGGCAGGTTACACCTTGGTTAATGGCAAAAACACTGGACAACTGAAGCCTGGGTAGCTGGCAGACAAGCAGAGTTTCTGCATGAGGAAGATGGGGCTTGCCATTTACTTCAGACAGATATTAACAGTCTTCCAGAAAATATTTTACTTCTCTTGATCTCAACAAGATATACCCACTCTCTTTTATCCTAAAAATTTTTGCATATTAACATTAAGGTCTGTGTACATCTCAAGTATGAAGATAAAAATTTTTGAAGAAGCAGATAATGAGGGAGCTATACAGAGTTGGAGCCTGGCTTAGAGCCTATCCATGTAAGCTGGCCAGGTGAGATACCATATTACATTATTGTCCAAACCAAGTCAAGCTCACAGATAATTATTTATAGTCTGACTTAACTTTCCAAATAGCATTCCATTTGCAATATCACATTGGTGGGCATGGCTAATATTTTGAACATTTCAAGTGACATTCAGTACCTGCAATATTATCCTTAAGTTTTGCAAATAATTTTCTTATATGATATAAGCTCTTAGAACAAAGAAGCTATACTAAGTGAGACTCGAAATCAGTGTGTCATCATACTTGCCTTTTACTATTGTTACATATGTGGTTTGTGAAGACAGACTGGGAACTTGACATTTTCTATACTTCCTGAGTCATCAGCATATCATTAACATATCATCATTTTTTTTTTTTTAAAAAAAGTTCTATCATGTGCATTGCTGGGATGATGTGACTATGTCTTTACATATCAAATTGTTTCACAAACAATTGACTCTTTTATGGATAGGATAATAACAGTATCATTTGCTCAAGCAAATAAAGGCAAATTTTATGACTGATAGATAACAAAATACCAGATTAGTAAGATCAATAAATATGTCACAGCTATATTTATAATATTCATATCGATCTATAGAAACTTACTCCTAGAACAGAAGTAGTATTAAAGTTAATGCTTGATATAACTATATCCCATGGCTATCAGTAGACAACAACCATTCTGTGGTAACTAGTGTGAGGTAAATGGGAAGGTCATAGAAACCACCATGAGTGACAGATTCTGTTAATGAAACCAGTGATTCATCTTTCTTTGTATCTCTGTTGTATAGCACAACTTTCCACTATGGCTTTGACTGATTCGGGCAAAAAGAATAGGACAGAAGTGATGATATGCAGCCTTGATCACAATTCTCCACAGGAAATTTTGTTTCCTGCTTGTCTATTACCTTGTTCTTCTTGGAGGTAAATATGCTTGTGCTATCCAGAAGGAAAATAAGATATGTGGGATAGATGTGATGATAGATAAGCTATCCTAGATCCTGTGCTACTGAGATATGTGAACAAACATATCTGAAACTGATAGTCATCTTGGCAATCCATTTGGTTTCTTGGGCAACATTAGCCAACATATCCTAGGCCTATCCCAGAGCATCTGAGCCTGGGATTTCTGACCTACATAAATGAATATTTTTACTTACCAGTGAAAGTTAATAGCTATATATGCATGATTTACTATATTTACTATATTTGCATATTACTACATTTTTAATATAAAGATATTATATATTTACTATATATGCATGATTATTAATCTTCATTGTCTGTTTGACCTACCAAAATTCATGAGCAACATGCCTTTAGGACTATTTGTGAGGACCTTTTTAGAGAGGTTTAGCTGAGGAGGAAAGACCCAGTTGAATATAGAATACCTATCATGGACTAGAGTCCCAGGCTGTATCAAAAGGAAAAAAGCAGTTTGAGCATCAGCATCCATTTCTCTTCTTTCTGACTGAGGACGTAGCAGGACAAGCATCTTCACACATGTTTCAACTGCCAGGAACTCATGATAGAAAGGACTTTTTTCTTTATGCTGTACCAAACTAAAAAACCTTTTCTTCACTTGCTTTTGTCTCACATTTTGGTACAACAGTAAGAAAAGTAACTAATATAACAGGGCAGCATGATCTCACCACACACTTTTTGCTTCCACTTTCACATTTTTGTGCTAGCAGATATTTCAGCAATATCCCATAACTGGTACTTTTAATGCAGCATTATTCTTGTCAGAAATGGTGATTTCAGAGATCTCTCAAGTGCATCTTTCTCTCATAATAGCTCCTATCAAGCTGTTAATGCACTGGTGGGGAGATTTTGACAATTAACACTCATTTTTATTCTAAAAACTTTTTTAAACTGCATATGCCTTTCTAGCTGTTGACTATAGAAAATTATTCTTTTTGTCTTGCTTTATATTTTTTGTAGTTTTCACACCATGCATTTTGATCCTATTCATCTATCTCCCTTTGTCTTCATATCCACCATCTGCCCTTGCAACTCTTTCCCAGTAACATAAATTTTTTTAAAAAACGGAAAAAAGTAAATAAAAAGAAAAATGTTCCTGTGGAAGCTGTAGTATGACACAGTGAGTCACACTTTAGCCTGTCCATATATTTGTACTTGCAAGTGTTCATTGCAAAGACTCACTCGTCTGGATTGAGGCCTCTAGTTTCTGCTACACTATCAATGCTAGGCCCTCACTAGAATTTTCTTGGATATCCTGTTGTTGCTCTGTGTTATAAAGATCCTGCTGCTTTTGATCTGCAGAATCATCTTCCATATGATCATAGATGGAGTGTATGTTGGGGTAGGCCAACTCATAGTCCTTGTTCTGGCCCTGGGTGGTTTCAAGGTTGCCACAGTTCTCCCCAGTGCTCACCACGAGGGGGAACTCTCCAGCATTGCCCAGGCTAGTTTACCATATGAAACAAGGAGAAAGGGGCAGGGCCAGTTATTCTTTCACACCTTCAAGGACTGCTCACCCAACCCTAAATCACCAGCATCAGCTCTACTATGCTTCTCTGGCAAGGTGCAGGGTCCTCTGTTCTGACTGATGCAACTGATAATGGACAGTTCTCCCACTCTCATGACCACCAATGTCAGCTGTCCCATCCACCACAGGTGGCAAGGCACAGGGAGGAGTTATAACTCTCCCTCCCCCACACAACCAAATGACTGCTGAGAGGTGGAGCCAGATCTCCCAGGCTCGTGTTCTCAGGGCCAGCTCACCTTCACCCCTCAAAGAGATGCTGCTTTTTACTGGTTCCACTTTCAAATTTCCATCACCTATCAACAGCCCAGCAAATTATGTACCCAACAGTGGATTAATCTACTAATTCAGTCAGATCTCCTTGTCACCTGATCAATTTCTCCAATTTTAACCTCTGATTCTTGCTATATTGGGCACCCAACCTTCAATAAAAGAGCCTTTAGGTGTCATTTCAGCTTCAAATCACAGCTTTTAATTAAAAAAAAATCTAGTGATTCTCAATCTTTCTAATACAGCAATACATTAATATCATTCCCTCCATTGTCATGACCCCCAACCATAAAATTATTTTTGTTGCTATTTCATAACTGCAAATTTTGTTACTGTTATGAATTGTAAATGTCTGAGTTTTCCAATGGTCTTAGGAGAGCCACAAGACCCACAGACTGAGAACCACTCATCTAGATGGTGTTAAGAAAAAAACAGGTTGAGTCACAGCAGCATCAGCATTTTTTAAATAAATAAGTTGTTATATTAGATTTCTCCCAAACTGTCATATTTCAATTGTGTGAATATCTACTAAATTTGTGCTTATTTATCTCTTTTTCATAGGAACCTTGTAGTACAAATTGATGCTTCTGTGAGACATCTTCCAAGATGATTCCTGACCTTCTCTTTAAGCTGCTGTGGCATGTTGCCCAAAGAAAGAAGTCTTTTCACATCAAATTATGTGATAATATTTGTCTTCATGAACATTTTTCCCTTTTTTAATTGTTTTTTGAAAATTAATGTCAAACGTTATATATAAAAGCAAAACATTTAGAATAGATAACAAAAAACCCATACAGTAATAAAACTACTCTTTTCTCTAAAATACATGAAACATAAAAAACAAAAATCTAAAGCTTCTCAAGCCAGGTTGGGCTCAGCTACAGATAAAGAAAGCACAGTAGCTAATGCCCATGGATTCACTATGGCCAACACAAATTTCTGCTAAGTAACCCTTCTACAGACAAACCAGTTCTGGTGTGTGTGTGTTTGTGTGTGTGTGTGTGTGTTTAAATCACTTTATTCACCCATCATCTTTCAATGAAAAAAGAATGTTTTTGTTTAGAGTTCACTAATGAGTGAGTACATCCCCTACTTATCTTTCTGAGTTTGAGATACCTTGCTCAGGAGGATATTCTCCAAATCCATCTATTTGCCTGTGAATTTTAGGATAACATTTTTTCTTACTGCTGAGTAGTACTCCATTGTGTAGATGTACCACAGTTTGTTAATCCATTCCTCAGCTGAGGGACATCTAGATTGTTTCCAGGTACTTGCTATTAGACTAAGATTGTTCATTACTGTTTCTCATCCTCGTGATTCACATAATGAACAGTCTTGTTTGCACACATTGCAGATTACTATCTTTTTATCTGGAGTATGGGGAAGTATCAGATACATCTGATAATTATTTAGTTCTCAGTGTCTCCATACCCTACAAAAGTCTGTGGCATTTCTTTCTCTTACAAACAGATGTGGGTGTTGGAGAAAAAGAGGTTATTGTAGTAATTGATTTAAAAGAATCATGGAAATACTGAGCAATTCCATGTGGAGAGTCTTCAGGACACACCCAGGAAGTAAGCAGCCTCGATTCCTAGGGCCTTTTCTTTTTTACTGTCTCATATGTTCCTGGCACATGACCTGATTTTATGTCAAAGAAATAAGTAGTAGTGAAACCCCACATAGCAGAAAACACATTTGTTTGAAGAATTGCTTTTCAATGATAAACTCATATAAATTTAAAAATAATTTCTATTGTCAATAGATGTGTGCAGGAATACAAAATGGGCATGATAATTGACAAAAATTTGTAAAAAGAGAATAAATATATGTTTAAAATATTCCAAATAAATAAACAATATAGCAGTTTAGGAACTTACCTCTAATTATATATACCTACTTGAAATTTAAGAAGTATGTATTGCAAAACATTACAGGGAAGAGTCTAAACATTCCATTAACTTATATAACTTTGGGAAAGTCAGATGTGCATGCATGCATGTGTGTGTGTAATATTATGAGCTTAAAAATAATCAATGCTTTCTATTGCTACATTTTATATTTCTTTTACAACTTACAGACTCTTACTTTATTATGTCTAGTACAGATGTTGAAAGGTAACTATAAACAGTGTTGTGGTTAAATATTATTCACTTTTACAATTGGCAGCATTTCTACTATGGATAATTTTCTCACTACAAATAAATAAAAAATTAAACATAATGTTCAAAATCTTGGGTTTTTTTCTGCATAATCAATGTGAAACACATGCAGTACAAAGGAAATCAAATTTATAATTAGATCTTTTGTATATAGAATAACTAAGAAGCATATCTGAAAAACTTAAATATAAAATTCCTACCTAGAAGCTTAGATGACTAATGTTAGCTTAGAAATTGTCTTAAACCATGCATAGAGAAAATATCCCTTATAAAAAGTTAAAGGAGTAGGTACATATAGGTTCACATAAATAAAAGATCAGAATATATTATACATGCTTTAGCTATTTATACAAAAATTTTTACTCCTTGCTTGCACAATTCTCTTATTTGGACTAGAAACTTGTCCAGTCAGTATTTTTCTAATTATTCTGTAGTAAGATAACTTTTAACTCATACTTTTACTTATAAATTTGCCTGATAACTTACTATATGACAAAGTAGAGATCACCATTTATAGTAAAATATTTAAAAGGCTTCTTAATATATGTAAATTCATTGTCCCCTCACCATTTCTTCTGCTTCATTTATTGAGAAAAATGTCATTGTTTGATGTCTAAAAATGGAAGAAGGGACATTGTGTATTAAATCTGATAAGGTGAGACAAAAATGTCTGAGCCTTTGATGTAGAGCAACTATGAGCTGTTCACTTTGAATCTAATTTGATCCAAGAAACCTCTACTGTGTGCCTTTGGTCCCTATTGATAGCCACAAAATTATTTCCTGACTACTTATGTTGCGTATCAAAGAGGGGAAATTTACAGAACATTTTTCTAACAAAAGAACATTATATGTGTGTGTGTGTGTGTGTGTGTGTGTGTGTGTGTGTGTGTGTATACAGAAAAGCATTGTTTATTTTGGACAAAATGAATTTTATATACACACATGCACATGGAGATGAAAGTAACTTTAGGGTGACCTTCTACCCACTATGGAATAAAAGTCCAGAGAGAACCATTGAATAAAACAATACAGATACAGAGCTGAGCACAAGAGTAATGAAACAATAAAGCCAAAAATCGATTCATAAACAAGAACATAACAGTATAAACATAACAGTGCTGACAGAAAGGAAGGCTATCATTGCAAACCTGAAGCTTTAGACATAAAAGAACTGTCAAGATGATCATTTTTCTAGTGAAGCAAACACATTGACACTGGTGTGAGGGAAGGCATCATGTAGCAAATTAACCAAAGCTAAAGGTAGGGCTACGGTTACAGATCAGTTAGTAAAGTGTCTGTTTCATATGTATGATGCCCTAGGTTATTACACATGCCTTTAACCACAGCACTCGGGAGGCAGATATCTAGTAGACGTAGTATAGTGTGTGTATAGTGCTATATAAAATATATGTATAGATTGCAACATATCAACTGTGTATTATGTGCTCCATATTCACCCAGTTGTGTTCAATCTCAACTTGAAAGAACCTAGAATAATCTATGAGACAAGGCTTTTGGCATGGATCTGTAGGGATCGAATATGTAGGTTAGATTAATTAAGGTTTTAAATGTATTTAAATGTGTATATGATCTTATATATCAATGAAAAAAGTTACAGACAGGTGGGTTGCTACAAGCTTGTAATCTCAGTACTCGGTAGGCAGACTCAGGAGGATTCTGAGTCCAAGGCTTAGCTGAGCTACATAATAAGAATTTGTCTATAAATGAATGAGTAAATAAATAAACATGCATTCATTTAATTTTCAGAAAAACCATTAAAGAGTTACAGAAAAGCTGCACTTGACTTACAGGTATTCAAACAGAACTTACAGAACTAAATAAAGTCAAGAGTGCTCAGAGAACAAATGCACAAATAAACAATAGAAGCAAAATACATCCCGGTTATGGATGATATAACAGTGCATTCAACATAAAGTCATAATAACACAAAGAAATGCCCAGTTAATTAGAAAATCATGACAGAATATTTTCAAGTGTTGAGGCAAATAACTATTATGCAGAATCCATTACCTTTACAACTGCTTAAGATAATGGCCTGATAAAATGATATCTATTTAAATAAAGACTAAAAAACTACTACTTACAAGTCTCCAGAAGCAATAAACTTAGAAATGAAATGGCAGAGAAATATGTGGGGATATAGAGCAAAGGCATGCATGGTACAGAAGGATGGTCCCAGACCAAGACAAAATGGAAGTACAACCATTTGTGAAGGGCAAATGTAGAGGTAAGAAATGTGGAACTTTCAATATAAGAATTAATTGCATGTTCAAGAATGTCCTTAAGAGATTAAAAACATACACATTGTGAAAATGTTACATCTTCCAATAAACAAGTGGGTTAACTCCTAGAGTTATCTATTCAGAATTTTCCAAGAATAAAATCTACCTCCTTATTTACTGTTAGTCAATGTACTTTATCACTGGCATTTCATATTTATTCCTGCTCTCAACTCTGCCTATGTATCCCTTGTCCAATGTTTTATTACTTACTGAAATTAAACTGTTTTATATACTTTGAAGCATTATAGTATAAAATATTTATAATATAAAACATACTGGTTTTTGTCCATTTAAAAGTTAAATAATTTTAGTGTCCAAAAATGTAAGGGCATAATATCTAGTTTCTAAAGGAAGAGAGGCACTATAGGACATAAAATGACTTAAAAAAGACAAAAGGAATGCATAAAAAAAACAAGGAAATGTGAAAGCATAAAAGTGTAAACATCATAAAACAGGATGAAATGGTAGAAATATTTCAAGTATGTCTGTAAACATAATAAATATTAATGTATGATATTTACAAGCAGGTTCTCAAATTGAATAAAAATAATAGGTGTTGGGGAAATTTAGCTCATTGGTAGAATACTTGCTTAGTAAACCCAAGACCCTGAGTTTGGTTTTCAGACTTGAAAAAGAAAGAAAAGAATATAAATATTAACATTCTAGAGCTGGAGAGATGGTTCAATGGTTTAAAGCATGTGTTACTCTTCCCAAGTTTCTGAATTCAATTCCCACCATACATATCAGGCAGTTCACAGCTACTTGTAAATTTAGCTGGCCTCTGTACTCATAGAGATAGCAACATACACTTACACAGACATACACATATGAACCAAAATAAATCTTTAAAATCATTAAAAATAATTAATTTGTAATAGATGCATAAAATAAATGAGAAAATAAGATTGACAGTAAAGAGCAAGAAAAGAAATGAACTAGAGAAATACTGTTCAATGGAGAGCATTTCATTCAATAGTGGAGAAATAAAATTTTTAACATAGCTGCCTTTGTTTGTATTTCTGTACCTGTGATAAAATGCCATGACCAAATGAATGCTGGAGGAAAAGGTTTATTTTGCTTATACCTTCACATCACTGTTTAGTATTGAAGAAAGTCATGGCAGAAACTAAACTGTAGACTCTGAAGGTTGGAGCTGATGCAAAGGCCATGGAGGAATGATGTTTACTGGCTTCTTCTCATGCCTTGTTCAGCCTGCTTTTTCATAGAATCCAGGACAACCATCCCAGGGATAGCTTCACCCACAGTGGGCTGGACCCTTTCCCATCAATCAGTCATTAATTAAGAATGCCCTGCAGTCCTGATCTTATAGAGGCATTTTCAGAGCTGAGGTTCCCTTCTCTCTGATGACTCTTGTTTGTGCCCTGTAATTTAAAACTAGTCAGAATAAAAGCCATTATTCTTAGGAGCAAAATTGCTATTATTTGGTAGTTTTAATAGTAACCAATTTATCAGGTTTATTTTCAGTTTAAACAGTGTACTTTTTACAGTGTAATTACACTATAATTAAAGATAAATAAAGGAGACAGAAAATTAAAAGTTATGTTAAAATTGACAACTTGGTTGAAGAAATCACCATGATAACTTAAAAATAGGAAGGATTAACTAAAGCAGAGAAAATTCAAGAATTCAGAAAATTTGAATGGTAAGAAAATGTTCATCTTGTTAAAATAAAGGAAGGAGGAAAGTACTGGGTATGGTGGTGTATGCCTTTAATCCCATAAGTCAGGAATCTCAGGCAAGTAAATGTTAATGAACTCAAGGCCATCCTGCTCAACATAGTGAATTCCAGAACAATAAGGGCTAAATAGAGAGATGCTGAATCAAAGATGTATTTTTTTCTTTTATTTTTGAATTTATAATTCAAAATTCCCCTCTCCCTTTCCTCCATCCATATCTTCACATAGAGGCCCCTTGCTGTCTTTCAAATTACCTATAAAATGATTTCAAATTTATTAAATGAGTTATTAGCAAATGAAATTCAACAATAAGTCAGTAAACAAATAAATGAGAATTCTGTGATTGACTAAATTTAATTTCTGGAATGCTACAATAGATTATTATTACAAAAGGCAATATTGTAACTCACTGAATAATTGTAGCAGAAGACATTTAGCTGTGTCAAAACATACAGAAAACAAAAATTTCAATATCCCCCTTTTAAGAAGAAGTAAAACAATAAACCGGATACGTAGAACAACAAAATGGGCATTGCAAAGCAGCATTCAATATGGTGGTCTTACCTGACACAAACAAGTTTAAGAAGAATCTTTGAGAACCAGTCCTTGAAAATGAAAAAGCAAAGTTACCTGCCTATACTTTGCCCATTTTTCTGGAGCTCCTATTTACTGGAAAGTTTTGCAGAAGAAATGAATTTTTCACACAACTAGAAAATATATCTGAATTATACCCAAAGCCACATAAAACGTTGAGAATACAAATAGGAAAATTCTGAATATTTTAAAAATAACATTTCTATATATCAGAAACTACCAAATGGAAATTATATAATGGAAATATCATACAAGAGTATGTATTAAAGGACCTTAAAAATAAACTCAACAAAATAAACCTATAACATAAAATTGTATATCCATTACTGAATGAAAGTGGTCAAACTGATACTGTGTATGGAAACTGATGAGCTGAGCCTGAAACTTCTGTGGTTAAGTAAAGATCCAAGAGTAATCAATTGTTTTGAGAAGAAAACCATATGATGATTCCACTAACTCTAAAATGGTCGATGAGCTTCTTGGCTTTTCAGAAATTCTTTTTACTGGCTGTGGGACTTGCTGAAGCTGACTACCGCTTTCTCCAAGCAGATATCTGTAGAACTGTCATTTGTGGTATCTGGAAGTCCCAGCACACAGTGTAGCCTGGAACAAAGGCCTTCTGTTGTGATGTGAGTTGGATTCTTTTCTCCAGGAAGAACCTGCTGTACAATGTAAGTTTCTGGGCTAGAGCTGGAAAGAGTCTTCTCAGGCTGCCCTCACTATTCCTACTCTCCATGAGCTTTTCCTGAATGTGCACCCTTAGTCACTTCATTCTTTTCTCCGAGGGACTTGAGTTAAGGAAGTGTCAAAAAACAAAATTACAAATAATTGGTTGGAAAAACTCTAGCTGGCATTTACTGTGGAAACAAAACATGGTTTTCCAATGAGCTCAGCAGTGCCTGGTTGTGTGGATAGATTGCCTTTCCTGTAAGCATCAAGGCAGAGGAATTAGATGTTGTCTTTCCTTCTGATCTCTCGGAAGGTCAGAATAACCACTCAGTTTCCATTTACTGATATGAAACTCAGCCTGGGTAACTCCATCCTGACCTGGTCTCTCAAACTAATAATGCAAAGGTTAATCCAAACCAAAAGACTTTATACATTAATTATAACATAGCAAGAGTGTTGGCATGGCCAGATAACTCAACCAATGTAACCAAATAGAATACTGGGAAGGATATCAAAAAGCAAAATCTATACACAGAAATGTATTGAGCCTATCTTATCATCTGATGATGAAAATTGAACATTATTCTGAGATTACCACATGATATAAAAAGTTGAATATTTTTTGGTTATGCTTTGCTTTATGTCTAAAATCCACTTTTGAGTGAGTACATACCATGTCTATCTTTCTGGGTCTGTGTTATCTCACTCAGGATGATGTCCTCCATATGAACATCTAATATTTGTTGAACACTAAATTTTAAAATTCTTTTTCCAAGGACAAATATAGAGTTTCACATAGGTTATAATCTAGTAATCATTTTATATATATATATATATATATATATATGCACACACACACACACACACTTAAGAAATACTCAGGTGTATCACATGCATAAAGATAGTCACCATGATACTGTTTATGATAGTTATAAACTGTATAAACTGGGCATACCTTAAGGAGCTATCACTAAAGAAATAGATAAAGTACTACATATTTGCTTTATATAGCAGTTAAAATAAATGACTAGCCAGGGCTGAGACTGTTGCCCAGTGGAGTGTTTGCCTGGCATATGTAAGTTCAGTTCCCTACATTACAAATATAAATAAAAAGTAAATAAATCACAAATTTACATATGCCAGTATCCATAAATTAAAATGTTTGGTGACTAACAACATGCTTAATGCTGCAAATGTTATCTCAGGAGATCTTCCCTATTCCCCTTCCCAGGGTGATTCATGGATGTCTCTCTTAACTTCCTCCTGTTATCTAGCTGCTCAGGGGTTGTGTATTGTGACCTGGTTATGCTTTGCTTTATATCTAAAATCCAATTTTAAGTGAGTACATACTATGTCTATCTTTCTGGGTCTATGTTACCTCACTCAGGATGATACTCTCTATATCCATCCATTTGCCTGCAAATTTCAGGTTATCTTTTTTTTCTGAAGGCAGAAGCAGAGATACATAGTTAAATACCAGGTCAAACTTCCGGTCCAGCTGAAGAGAGGGAGGAGAGAATATATGAGCAAAAGGATCAGGATTATGAGGAGGACACCCACAGAGATGGCTGAGCTCAGCTATTGGAAACTCACTGACTATGAATTAACAGCTGAGGAAACTTCATGGAAAGGAGCTAAACTCTCCAAATATGGATGACAGTGAAAGAGTTTGGGCAGTTTGTAGAGCCTCTTGCAGTAGGACCAGTGTATATTCCTTGTGCATGAACTGACACCTTGGAGCTCACTCCCTATATAGGAACACCTTACTCAGCCTTGATTCTGAGGGGAGAGACTCAGACCTACCTCAACTGGAAAGGCTAGACTGAACTGAGTAACTTTGGGATTCCTTGCCCTCTCTGGGGAATGGATGGGAGAATAGAAAGGAGGCTGAGGGAGGACAGAGAGGAGGAGAGGTAAGGGGAGTAGTAGAGGGTATGAAAAAAAAATTAATAGGCAACTGTCCACTGGCATGAACAATGTGTGGAGCTTCAAGGGGAGGAATCAGACTGTGTTTCAGTGCATGGACTGGCACCTTGGAGCCTATTCCCTCCAGAGGAACACCTGACCAAGTCTTAATATTAGGATGAGGAAATAGAACTTGCGTGGAGTGGATGGGAAGGGGATTGGGGGATAGGGAAGAGGAAGGCTGAAGACTGACCGGGGGGGTTGGTAGGGGGAAGGAAGTTGGAACAAGGGGATACATGAATAAAAAAATGGGACTTTACTCTATAAAAATAAAAAATTTAAAAAATAAAAATACTAAAAAATTAAAGGAAAAAACGTGAGATTTATGAAGTCTTTGAAATGTGCCTGCCAAACCAAATTATTATATAAATATTATATGCATAGATCTCTTTATACATAAGTGTGGTGACTTTAAAGAAAATGACCGCACAGAGGAGTGACATTATTAGCAAGTGTGACCTTGTTGGAGGAAGTATATCACTGTGGGGGCCGGCTTTAACATCTCTTTTTCTTAAGCTTGCTTCAATGTGAATTTCAGTCAACTTCCTATTGACTGTAAGATGTAGTACTCCCTCAGGTTCCAGGACATTTGCCTGCCCACCGCCATGCTCCCCATCATGATGATCATGAACTGAACCTCTGATACTGTAAGTAAGCTCCCTCAATTAAATGTTTTCTTTATAAGAGTTGCCATGATCATGGTGCCTCTTCACAGCAATAAAAACTCAAACTAAGAAAATAACATGACTGTAGTATGCTAATATTTTATGGAGCCTGTTAGGAAGAATATATTGTAATGAAGACTACAAACATATCATGATGGGTACTGTGATGAGACTGTGGAAGAAACCATGGGCTCAAGTTCAGTTTTTGTTGTTTTGGAGAGTTTCTTCATTTTAAAATCATTTTTATTTAAATTGGAATATAGGTGTTAAGTAATCTTATCAGTGTATATTCATTATAGAAAGCAATGGGTTTCAAATGACATTTTGTAAAAGTATTCCAAGTATTTTGACCTTATTTAATAAAGATTTTAATTTTAATTAGTTGCTACTAAGAAAGCTCTGTGATCCTATCTTTTATTGTGGATAATCTTTATTTTGTTTTATTTAAATATATTTTGTATTTTTGAGAATTTAATACATGTATGCAATGAATATGACAGCACACACTACCTTTTTCCTCAAACTTATCTCCAACATATATATCCTTCTCTCTACTTCATGTTTTGTTTTTTTTCTTTTTTTTAAATAACACACCTAAGTCCAGCTGGTGTTGCCCATATTTATGTTTATGAAGCATCCACTAGATCATACATACAGAACAGTATCTATATCTTTAATAAAGAATAAACTCACTTTTCCAGCAACTATTCACTACCTATGCTTCTCAGTGTGGTCTGGAGGCTGGTAATCATCTGCCCTATCTATGCTGAGATTTTTTCTGGCTGTATTTCATAATGTCAGAGGGTATTACACAGCCTTTGGGGGAGAAAAGATATCAATGATGTTATGAAGTGCTGGACCCCATACAGGAACACCAACTTGCCAGACAGACAAAATGTGCAATCGTGACATGACTGTTTTGGGGTAATTAACCAGTTAGGTATCAGATTTAATTTTGAACTTTTTAGGAGTTGGATTTGTAAGGTGACTCAGAAGGTAAAGCACTGATCTTACAAGCCTGAGAATTGAGTACAATCCCAAGGACACGTGTAACCCCAGCACTCCTAAAGGAGAAATGGGAAGTGGAGACAGGAGAATCTCCAGAAGCTCAGAATATATTGTTCATCAGTAGCAAGAGAGCCCCTACCTTAACAAAGTAGAAGGCAAAACCAACTCCCAAAAGTTGTACTACGATCACATACAAACTGTGAAGTACACAGGCCCATATTTTCACACACACTTGCACATATACTCATATACACACTCAAAGATAGTAAAGTCAATAAGTAAAATAAACTTAAAAAGTTACTGCATTTTAAAAAGCTGATAAGTAATAAAGTACTAAATAATGTTAAATCTAGAATAAAATGGGATATCTATTACATATTTCCTGTACTTTTCTAAATGTTTAAAATATTGCATAATAGCTAGCAAACAAAGTAGAAAATGGTATTCAAAATGATACTCTAATCCCTTTTGTTAATATAGCCATTAAATTGATTTTAGTTCTATTTTTAAGTAATTTTGACAAATACATATTTTAAAAGACTTGACTATCTTCATTTTTTTTTTCTTTTACCTCCTGAGACAGATAAAAGTATAACTTGGTACTTTCGCTTAGAATATTTCAGTTCCCCCTTTTATTTCACATTCCCCTCTTTTTCACTTCATTCTTTTTCCTCCAATGTGTTAATTTCCCATTTTTCTTCCTTTTATACTTTTCTGTAGCAGTAACTCAATCTTATCTTTTACCATTTTCCTATTTTTAAATAGGGTCATCAGGGAAATATAATATGCCCAGTTAAGTTTGAATTTAAGATAATAACTAAATAATATAAGCATATATCACATATTGCATGGGATCTACTGAAATGTTATTATTTTTTAATCTGAAATTTAATCCAAGAGACTCTTGTTTTTAATTCCCGAGATGACAATCAGTTTCAAGGATATGATCTGGACTGATTCACATTATTCTAGAGGCATGAGCTAGTTTTAGGTTCTGATACCTTCACAGAGAATTCTACAGAAGCCTAAATTTTGCTGTTTGGTCTTTGTTAATTAGTTATTTATTTTTTCTTCTGTGTGAGTTTCAATTCCCTCTCAAAACACTTCTTCTTCATACATCATATTGACCTTGGGCTGATGTTTCCTGAAAATAAAAATCTCACCTGGCCTTTGAATTGCATCATAGTTTCCTTTGATTTCAGTCATTTAAATTTCAGAGTATGAGCTCAACGCTTCCTCCTTGGTTCCTTGTCCTATCTTCCCAATCTAAAGTTTCCTCTACCCTCTGTTAAGTTCATGGTCTTTGATGAGGGTGAAAAAGATTTATTACTGAGTAAGAGCAGAGGACAGTTGCTGGTTGATTAACTAAACAAAGAAACAAATAACTCAAAGAATCATAATAATTTTCTTTGGAATTACTAAATATTTTCAAAGAAAATTATAGTGATCATGTAAGAAGAAAATATAGCAATGAGATTCTCTATTTTCCTTTTAAGTACATCCTTTCAGGGCCTTCTGTAAATGTTTTTTTAAGATCACCATTCCTTAGAGTGGCATTTTCTTTTAAATGACTTTCAATTTAAGAAAGATAAAACATAAGGACTACATAGGTAACTCAGCCATAAAGCCTGCTTTACGAAAGAACCCCAGTTCTATCTCCCGTGGTCCAGTGCTCACAACTTCCTGTAAATTCAGTTTCAGAGAACCAAAATGCCCTCTTCTGGCCTCCAGGGGCACTCACATATATGCTGTGTATATTTACACAAACATTCAAACATGTAAATAAATAAAAGCAAATCTTTTTAAAGCCCCCAAATATAGAAATCACTATATTATCCAACAGGTTGTTTCTTGTATGCATCCTTAGCTCTGAAATATTTTTCCTTTCTATGACAATGTTGTGGTCTAAAGGTTTGCCCCTTCAAAAATATATATGTGTGTTGGCATTCTAACTTTAAGGTGATGTATTAGCAAGTGAGATAATTGAGAAATGAGTAGGTAATGAAAATAGAGCTTTTATAATCAAGATTCATCCTTAGAGAAAAAGATCCCCAAAGTATAATTAGGTCCTTATATCAGTGTGAGTGTCAGAGAACCAGAAAGGGTAAAAAAAACAGTGGTACTGGTTCTCTGTCACATCTCAGACACTAGAAATAGGCATCTAAGTACCCAATTTTATGTCATTCAGTTTGTGACACTCTGTTGGTAGTCCAAAGCAGCTAGCATACCAAATGAAATAAAAATGGCACAATCTTTTTTCTTCAAATTGAATTTTATTTATGAGAATGAATATTCTGAGATAAGAAACGTGTCATTTTTCTACATGTTCTATCCATTACTCTTCTGCTTTTACAAATTTCAAAATCTTATTATAAAATCAAATATATTTATTAATGAGAGAAAAGCAATCGACCATGTATACTTTTATTGCATAAATAAAATAAGAAATATTTATAAAGTCAAATACATACTATTTGGAAATGTTCTCATATATGGGACACATTTTTCCATTCCTATTAAATATTCAATCACATTTTTCAATAGTTTCCCAGTACTGTATTATCTTTCAAAAATGAAAGCTTGAATTTTATGAAAGTTTCTCATCTTTTGAAACTCTGAGCTTTTATCTATAAAATAGAGTTTGTGGAGAGAGAGGTAAGTCAGGCTACGCTGTGATGGAGTGTCTATGAAAGAGTCCGCTCTTGTCTGTGTAACTAATTCTGCTGAGGACTAGAGGACAGCCACAATGTGGGACTGTGTTTTACAACTGCAGAGATGAAAACCAGTGAAAGGAAAGGTGAAAGTGATGAAAGTCAATGTGGTGACACTGTTAAAGATTTGCCTCGTGTGTCTTTGTTGGCTAGAACTCACTCTGCTGCCTGAACGAAGGGGAAAAATGGACTCATTGCATTCATCTGTCAGAGATAATACCCTGCACAAAAAGGGGAGCAGAGTAGTGAACTTATAATCAGTCTGTATACACATACAATAGGAAGTCAGTCTAGAAACACAGCAGGCCTGGGAAATGAGCGGCTGTCATAGAGAGGACAGTGACACGCCGCTGAGATCAGTGAGTATGAAGTTCCAAAGACAGGGGAAGGCCAACTTGATCTCTCTTTGTGGGCACACAGGTGGGAGTGCTGCATGCACCTCCAGACTTGGTGGGGAGTCACAGTCAATCGCCAGACAAATGCAGCACATTCCATTGCCAACAGGCAGAGCCAGCATTTTATAGCCCTTTGAAAGAGTCCTTAGAACACATACTCCCTGTGCAAGAGATAAAGAGTACGCTCATCAACCAAAGGGCATTTGTGCAAAACTGCTCAGATCAGTACCTGTGTGTCAGATGCAAGCATCCAAAACAAAGTTAGAGCAATTTGTGAAAAGATTAATAAAGTAGGTAGTGCTTATCACATTTTAGTTTTAACAAGGGTGAAAGGACCCAAATATTTTTCATGTGTATGCACCTTATTTAATCAGATTCTACAGAATTTCCAGGCTTTGGAAAGCTATAGATGTTTTCCCATCTTTCAATGGCTGTACATATAACTACCTTTTACAACATACAATTATGGTGGGAAGCCCAGATATATGCCAGTCCTACCTAAGAATATTCATGAATTGTATATTAAATAAAGTATTGCTACATTTTCTATCTTTGTATCTTTTTCCTTCCCTATGGATGGTTCAGTTTAAGTGTTATTTGTGTTTGTTTGTTTGTTTGTTTTGTTTTTTGTTTTTCTTGGCTGAGGCATCAAAAAGTACCTTAGATGAGCAGACTAGTTACTTTTCTCATTGAAAAGTAAAATATTCAACAAAAGCAACTCAGAAATGGAGCATTTGTTTTGGTTCAGTTTGAGGATCCAGTTCTTCGTTGCAGGGCAGCTATGATGGCAGCAACATGAGGGAGGTGATCGCTCACAGGAAGTGGACTGCAATGATTTCCACCCCTGTCTTGCATTCTCCTTACTCGATACCAGATTCCAGACCATGGGTTGGTGCACCAACATTTAGAGTGGGTCTTTCTAACCTAATTCATCCAATGTATAAACTCTTACAGATACCCCTAACCAGAGGCTCATCTCTCAGTCAATTATAAATCCCTTCAAGATTAGGATTAGAATGGCAATCAAGATTAACCATTACAGCTTGGTGATAGAAATATATTGCTCACAGTACTGAAGGCCTGCATGTCTCACATTAAGATTCCAATTGATCAAGGATCTGGTAAATGTCTACTCTTCACAGATAATGTCTTCTTGTACCATCATCTCGGGCAAAGAGAATAAATTTGCTTTTTTGTAAGAGCATGGATATCATTTATTTGATCTTTCCCCCCATGAACTGTCACGTTTTGAAGGCCTTCCTCATGACACTATTGCTATCAGATACTGACCTGTTAATGTTGAGGAGAGACATTTCAGAGCATGACTTGTTTCCTATTACTCACATCATATAGCACTGTTCCCTAATGTTCTACTTTGTATAATTCTGACAGCCCAAGACAGTATGGTGGACTCTAGAGAGTGTTTGCACATGCCTCATTCTTTGTAGAGTACTTGCTCAATGCATACAGCCAAAGGTGAGTATCTGATGTTCTTTGAAGCAAGAAAGGTCAAACACTATTTTGTTCATTTCTTCACACTTATGTGACTGGTAGAGATTTATCACATCTTTCCTCAGAGGCATCTCTCCTGAATCTTAGTATCCATTTCTGGGGGTGGGCAAGCATCATTTGTATGATTATTCTGGTAAAAACAGCAGATTTTAAAGAGTTGGACATTTTATTTCACAAGCTATTTTAATTGTTCTCACCTAGATTTCAACAGATTCAGTGATAGTTTCATGACCAAGTTATTTCTTGACCTTCATGTGATGCTCATGGTATCTCACAGTCTGAGTTCATACCACTTCAAATGGGGTGACAAATCACATATGATTTTCTCCTGTATTGTGTTTGATGAAAATGTTTAAAATTTTCAAAGAAAGAGGTTTGATTAATGATATAGTCATAAGCCACAGAGAATGAATTTCTCCAACACACCTTCAGAAAAGGACTACTTAGATAGGCTAACATGGAGTCAACTGTTTGATAAGGGACTGTGTGACTTGTAGACAAGGATTAGAAATCTATGGAGCATGAAGTAGTTCTGTTTCTTGACAGGAAGAAGAGAAAAGAAATAAGAAAGCAAGGGTGAATGGTTTCTGTTGATCTCTTGACTCTTTCAATATCCAGCTGACAAACTGTGTCTATTGCATTTTCCAAAGCTCTTTTTCAGGCTTAGGAAAACAACTGAAATCAACTTATATCATTGTATCTGTCACACAAAGAGCCTTCCCACACAAAGATTGCATGATATAGTTTATAAAGTTAATTGTCTGGTTGTGGATTTTGTATATTTTATGCCTGCATTATCCTTCAGAAGATCTCATAGGTTAAGTCACATCTCCTATAGGCCTCAAGACAAGCAAGATGTGTTTGCAATGAATTGAATTTATACTTCCATTTATAATGCATCCAGATAATGTAAGCTTTGGATGCTTATTTACTCCCTTTATGCTTCAGATTTGTTTTCTCTCTTTTTTTTTCAGCACAGGGAGGGGATTAAATAAACTTTTGTTACAAATGTTGTATGTACTACATATGGTACAAATATCTCCTCAGTAGAGCAGCTCCAATAGGAATTGACAGTATATAATGATGACCATGATTTGAATACCATGATTGCAGAGAGGTTTTAAAAGCTGTATCACTTACTGGAAAAGGGACAAAGTCAGAACATGTAATATGGGTATGTACAAATGGATAACAGCAACAATAAGAAATCTAGAATCTGTAGAACTAGGTACTGAATTAATTTGACATTCTGAATTTTACATCTCTAGTGTGTTCCTTGGTAATTTTACTATTACAAACCAAGAACTGGGCTGAATATGTTAGTAGGCACTAATTGAACAATAGTGGTTTTGCTTCAAGATAGAGAGTGTTGAGCAGTGGCTGGAATCTGATAAATAGACCTCTCTGGCTCGTGATCACAGGAGTTCATAGAAGATGGCAGATGCTGTCTTATTATTTGCCAGATGTCTTGGGATCAGCCCTTGACCAGGAAAAAGTTATTACTGCTTAGTGAAGATGGATTTGGAAAGAGTATTTGGACAGTGTGGGCTTCATTAACACAAGTTTGGTTTTTAAATCCCTAAGTATTGCTTTACAAGTCTTCAGATTAAAAATTAATTACAACAATTATCAACAAATATAAAAAGTCAAAAAATAATGAAAGCCCATCTGTCTGCTTGGCTTTAGAAAGTACAATGCAGTGCTCACAACTCAACCATGACGTCTTGTGTGGCAAATTCTAAAATCCATTCAGTATGCAATCATTTCTACTTCATTTAAAATGTACAAACTCAGTCTGAAAAGAAGCCAGTGTTCTTATCTCTTGTACAGAAATAGGTTAGGTGAGTCACAGAAATTAACCAGCACAAATATTTTTGAGATAGTATATATTTTCTAATTTTAATACCGCATTAAAAAGTTCTTATGTACAAGTTAAAATCTTCTCAGTAGGTAATTGCATTGCTATTAACTTGTAGGACATTTCATCTATATGTCTGGTTTCAGACATATATATGTGGCAGGATGAAATTTGCTTCATGGCGAATTTGTATGCTGTTAATATCAGTTGCACTTAAAAGAATTAGTTCTTAATGTAAAGTGATCATGTTGTTTACAAATATCTTTTGTCTCTGAGTATCTTAGTAAGGGTTACTATTGATATGATGAAATGCCAGAACCAAGAGAAACTTGGGGAGGAAATAGATTTATTTGACTTACACTTTCATATCACAGTTTATTATCCAAGGAAGTCAGAGCAGGAATTCAATCAAGGCAGGAACCAGAAGGCAGAAGCTGATGCAGAAGCCATGGAAGGGTACTGCTTACTGACTTGATCCTTATGGCTTACTCAGTCCGTTTTCTTATAGTGCCCAGGAAGGCCTGATTAGGGACAGCACTACCCACAGTGCAATGCACTGGGCCCTCTCCATCAATCAGTAATTAATAAATGCCCTACAGGCTTGCCTAGAGCCCAGTCTTATGGCGGCTTTCTCCTCTCAGATGATGTTAGCTTGTGTCAAGATGACATAAAACTATTTAGAACAGTATCATATTCATATACTGATTATATGGGTAAAATCTATAAGGCCTAGACATACACCTCAGTTTTAAACTGCTTACCTAGCAGTTATAAAGCTTTAGGTCCCATTCCCAGCATTGTAATATGTGCATACATACAAATGTATGTATATATATATGATTTAATTGAATAAAACATACTGTAAAGAAACACATAGAAAATGAATTGTTTTTATCAGAAAAAAGGATGTAGAACCTTTGTTAAAATGGGTTTTGTGTTTATTTTCTGGTTACATTCTCACCTCAAAGGAATTTTTCTCAATAGTGGATATAATTTTAAAAAAGAAAGCTAAAAGTACATTTGATACAATTTACTATCTATTCACATGTACTTTAATGCTCTTACTAGAATATAAACTAATCTTCAAAATCAAGCTAAATTCCAATAAGATTAAAAAATAATTGTTTTCATATTTAAAAAAAGAATATTGATTACTATACCTCTTAATTTTTTTAAAGACAGGTTCTAACCCTGTAGTCCTGCTGACCTGTAACTCTCTATGTAGGCCAGGCTGGACTGGAACTCAGAGAGATCCTCCTGTTTTTACCTTCCTCCAAGTGCTCACAATGAGGATAGGCATTAATACACTCAGACTCTATTATATAAAAATACATTTTACTCCTTCAAAACTTAAATATTGATTGATATAATCAAGTTTACAAGTTAGCTTAACTATCAATTTGGCACACAGCTAGAATCACTTGAGAAGAGAGTCATAATTGACTTATTGCTCAGATCAGATTGGCCTGTGCTCATATATGTAGAGAACTGTCTTGATTGTTAAAGATGTAGGATAGACCAGCCCACTATGGGCAACACAGTTGCAGGTGATCCCAAAGCTGTACAAGAAAGTGATCTAAGCATATGTCTGTGAGCCAGAGCAAGAGAATAAGCTAGCAAGCAGTCTTCCAACAAGATTTCTGCTTTAAGTTCCTCCAGGAGGTCCTGTCTTGACTCTACTCAGTGACAGATTGTAATCTGAAAGGATAAGACAAATACACCCTTTCCTTTCCTTGGTTGTTTTTGGACAGACTGTTCTATCAGAGCACCATAATAAAACTAAAACACTAACTATGAAGGGTGGTGGTGAACATCTTTAATCTCAGCACTCAAAAGACAGAAACAGAATATCTCTATGAATTTGAAGCCAGCCATATATATATATATGAATTCCAGGCTACAAAGTGAGACCCTGCTCCCCAAACAAGCAAACAAATAAAATAAAAAGAACACTAACTTAGATATCATTTGTATGTCAAATGTATACTTCTAAATTTCTAACTGAGTTACCAAGAGTGTTGCCTACAGTTCAGTTTTGAAAATTAAAAGACTAATATCAAATAACTGATACAAAATTGAAGGCAGACTAATTAATTGAAGGCAGTTAATTCAGAAGGTGAATTAACTTCTCAGAAGTTTCCACCAGCTAAAATATAACCAGGGTTGCAGATATTTGTTTACACTGCATGAAGATGTATCATTGTGATTGGTTTAATGAAGAGCTGAATGGTCATTAGTTAGACATGAAAGACTAGACAGGACTTCCAGGGAGAGAGGAATTTGCAATGAATCTAGGAGCACAGGAAACACCACCAAGACCATAGGGAGCTGGACATATAGACTGGAGGAGAGGTAAAAAGCCAAGTGGCAGAACATAGATTAATAAAAACAGGTTAAGAGCTAGTTAGACAAGCCTAACTTTCATAATTAATAACAAGTCTTTTCATAAAGACCTAACTTTCATAATAAGTAGTATCTTTGTCATTATTTGGTAATTGTCAGTCTAAAGAAAGTTCAACAAAATGTCTGAATACAAACCAGAGCTTAGATGAATTAAAATAAACTTAAGTATTAGTAAAGTGATAAATTTGTTAAGCATAAGTAAAAGTTACAAAATGAGAAAGAGTAGCTGAGAGTACAATGAAAATCAGCAAACAGTAGAAGTAAATAGTTCAGGGAATTGTTGGGGAAATCTGACTAGAGGCTAAAGTCTTCATCAGCTCTGCCAACCAAGCCCCAGGTGAGATGAAAGCAAACTTTCATCCTGCTGCATTCATTATGAAAGCATTAAAGAGAGCCTAGTGGCCCCACATCAGCACTGGATTTTAAACTTACAGAGTACAAAACTTCTCTAAAATAAAAGGTGTCCTTTTATGTCTTCAGAATTATTGCAGATAGGCACCATTGAAAATTCCATTAGCAAACATAAAGATGTGTGCTCCTAAGTGATGAGTAATAGAAATGAAGGCAACAAATTTGCCTAGAACTTTGTTATCAGATACAGAATAAAGCTACAAAACTACTATATAACACACTTAAAGAAATATAGATGCAGAAGACTGAAGATAAAAAAAAAAAAAGGGCAGATCGCACCGTGGGTTATCATGGGCTGGAGAAAAACTAGACTATCAAGAATTTTCAAACTGGAGGTTTTGTAAATGACAGCTATAATGTTTGAAAATTTAAAACTTCATGTGCAAATTAAGACAAATTAGATGTGGAGACAAAGACACTTAACTTACATGGAGAGAAGATGACACTGAGTACAGAGAAAAGGGAAGACATTAAAAGATACAAAATATAGAATAAGGAAATTGAACTGCATGTTAAGATTCCAGATACAGAGATTTTAATTCTTATATGTCACATAATGGCTACATTTTTTGTATGATTTCTACATTTGATTAGCTTAACCGATTCACAGATTTGTACATGTATATATACATATTGTATACTACATATACATATATTTATCAATCAGTAGAAAAATGGCCAACTTATCAAGCATTTATTATTTTTTATGTTGAAAACATTCTAAAATCTCTATTTTAATCTCTGAAATACATAGTATATTATTTGTAGAGTTTATCACTAACACCATTTGAACACACAGAAGGTATATCATGTACTAAGATATATGGCTTTATAAAATATCCACACACTAAAAAAACACTGAAGGCACAGATATCTTCAAAGAAAAAGAACATTTGAGTCTCCATATAACACTGTAAGTATAAATGTAGGATACAGTGATAATTATATAAAACAAATATTCAATTAATTTATAACAGACATCCTTGTATAACTTAAGATTTGATAGCTTTCCTTTTCACTTGTCATATTTTATTTCATATATTTAAGAAATTAATGAATGGGTGGAGAAATGGATAGGTGAATGGATGAAAACCTTGCCACTAGGGCAAAGATTAACAACTTAACTGTCATTTACATCAATTGTGAGAAAAAAAAATCAGTTTTCTTCAGTGGAGAGCACTGGGTATATCAAATACTCCAACAGGTCTCCTGTTCAGTAGTTGAGTAACATATAATGGACTACAGATTTTTGGGGAGGAACTTTTATTTGGTTACAGTTTGGTGTATTTTTTTAAATCATTTTCAGTGTTGTTATGGGATTTTATTGGCTTGGAGGTATCTTTTGTTTGGAGTTTTTGATGAAAAGGGAGAATCTAGAAGGACATGGAGGAGGGGAAGAATATGCTCAAAATACCTAAATTTAAAAAATGTTTAAAATAATTAGAAATCTAAAAAAAGAATATAATGAGCTTTATGAAATAAAACAAAGACTTCAGGTAGCCATCTTTAGGAAGAAAAAACTGCAATCCAAGACATTAAAATATGACCAATATTATGATAGAAAATGACTTCAAACTAGCATTCTGTAATCATAAGGTATTTCACAGTTATCAATTTGACATGTGGACATTTCACTTTCTAATTTTAAAGGTAAAAACATATTATATTTTTGTTTTGTTTTGTTACCAATAAACTTTCAATATGGAATGTCTGAGGCTTTCAGAAATATTGAAAATGGTACCAGAAAAAAAAATGTAAGATATAAGAAGGCTGCAAGCAAAGAAATATATATATGTGTGTGGATCCAAATAAATATGCAGAAGTAGTCTAATACTAAAGTTAAATCACAGAGGCTAGTTTGAAATGAAATTAAAATTATTAAAACTACCCCAAAACATAAAGTTTGAATAGTTTTTCTATTACTGTCAAGATATATTTGTTCAGTGAAATTGTATGAGTATGAAGAAATAGATAGGAGGGAGAGGGGGCAGGAAGAGAGAAGAGAAAGAGACAAAAGAGAACCAGCTTCTAGAGTTTTACAAATGAATTCTATCAAATTTGTAATAAACAACAGAAACATGTCTCTTCCCCTCCTCCAATAAGTGGAAAAACAACCCTCAACTTTTCTAGTCTATAAAGTTTTACATGAAGAGTTCTTTAAAAGTAGAAAGCAGTCACACGACTTTATAAACATCGATTAAAAATATTTTGAGTGTTCAGGCATGATGTACATACATGGCTGTTGAGATATGTACACAAATGTTTCAGCGAGGCTGGCTAGCCAGCAAGCACTTGGGATCCACCTGGCTCTACTCCTAGTGCTGGAGTTACAGGCATACTTCTCATGTTTAGACCTTAGCATGGGTGCTGGGATTAAAATTCAGTAGGAAAACATATAATATAAATGTTTTTAAATGTGGTAGAAAAGGTTTTTAAAAAGATTGATGAACACATTAAAATCAACAATATCTGTTTATCCACAGATACCACAAATAGCTTAATAAATTTCACAACTTAATTCATGAAAAACTACAAACCAAAGAGAAAGATAACATATTAGAAAATAAGGACAAAAATTTATTAGTGAGCAAGCTTGGTAGAGGAACCATTAATACTAAATAATAACATAAAACAGACATCATTAACAATTACTAAAATATCAATTAAAATGTAAAACATATATTATTCCCACAAAAGGGACAAAAGGAGTATTTAATGATTGTTGGTAAGGCTATAAAACATTGTGGATTTTTATGTATTATCAGTAAGTATGTAAATTGGTTTGATAATGTAAGAGACTATCATAATAATGGTTACTATTGCTGTGATGAAACACCATGATAAATGCAAATTGAGGAGAAAAAGGCTTATTGGACTTAACTCTTCTATGTAACAGTTTATCATCAAAAGCAGCAAGTGCAGGAATTCAAGCAGGGCAGGAACCTGGAGACAGGAGCTGATTCAAAGGCCAAGGAAGAGTGATGCTTACTGGCTTGCTCAGCCTGCTTTTTTATAGAACCCAGGACCACCTGCTCAGGGATGGCACCATCCACAATGAGCTTGGCCCTTCTTCATCAATCATCAAGTAAGAAAATGCCATACAGGGCTGCCTACAAACCAGTCTTATAGAGGCATTTTCTTAATTGAAGTCTCTTCCTCTCAGATGACTTTAGCTTATGTCATGTTGGAATAAAATTAGCCAGCATAGAGACAAACTTATCTTGTGAATTTTGTCACTGGTATGCTCTAACATTCATGAAAGAATTTCACTTCTAGATATATCATCTTAAAGCCTATAAACACATACTTTTAAACATGCTTGAAACATTCATTTACCCATTAATGATGATAAAATCTGCAGACCATGAACTGGCATTTAGATGGACACAAAACCCATGGTATATTTACCTGATTAAGTATTCCATATTAATTGAAGTTATGAACATGAAGAATTATTGGAGATTTTATACATTATGCAGCTACTGTTAAACTTTGTCAAAGGCAAAAAAGTACAATGTGCACATGGGAAAAATCCTTTTAAAACAACAAGCAAGAAAACAATAAACTCAGAATATATTAACTAATTAGAATATCAGAGGAAGGAATGGAGAACTGATCAAAGATCAAAAGCAGACCCACATACTCCTAGCAGCTTGTGTAAAGGGTTGTACATTTAGAGAAAAACTGTGTACACATTCTGATGCTATTTCAATGCATTATCATAAATATTATAAAATACAATATAATAAGCTAGTGTATGTAAGATACTCAAAGCTCTAATATGCTAAAAGAAACAGTTATTGTAACATAGTAACACTGAGAAATAGGCATTTTCCATATTTGGATTATATAATAAAAGTTAAAACAATGTATCATTTTTTAAAATCTAACCTAATAAAGACATCGTTTTGTGTGTATTTTGTAAGATACTCTAGAAATAGCTGATGTTTAGAGATGAAGAAACTTACTATTCAATACAAACACGAAGCAATATAAGAAATCAAAAGAAATATACTGGGTATTAGTAAGCAACCCCTTACTAGTTTGTAAGCATAGGCAGAATGTGTAAATATTACAACATATTCAATAAAACTTTGGATAGCTGTGGCCTTGCTGCAGCCAGGGTCTGTGTAGATATCTGTGACTCTTGAGACCACTGAAAACCAAGCACATGGAGAATGAGGGATGGGGGGGGGGAGTCTAGGCCACCAACTGGAATCGTAATGATGTATGAGAGCTATGCTGCTGCAGTGACCATGCTGGTCTAGATGGTCTGTGACAGGCTTCCTGGGACAGTGGTGACATATGACCTGAGCTGCTGCCTAGGACCATGTCTGGGTCTGTGGTCCTACCACAGCTAGGGGTTGTCTATGTCCATGGCCCATATTGCCACTAAGGTCCATGAAGATGCTCAGAGTCTAGGCAGAAACCTGTGGCCATGAGAGTATCTGATGGCTATACTGCCACCAGGGACATCCTTATCTGAGTGGCCTGTGCTGTCACCTGGGGTTATGGTGCCATCCAGGCAAGGGTTGCTGCAGAGGACCATATCTGGTTGAATGAACAAACTAGTCCTTTGTTTTTCAACTGACTCCTAGGGTGTGTGTTGTTGACTCTGCACCTTCTCACTCCCTTTCTAGAGGAAACACTTAGGACCCAGCAACACTGGGGTAATGCTGATATGGGTCCACCAGGGCCATGGTGATATACAGACAAGAGCTGCTACTGAGGGCCATGTCTCTGGTTCAAGGTTCTGCTGCAACTGGGATCAGTGCTAATGTCCAGGGCTCTGGTTAGCATAGAGATCATTGAAACTATGTTGTGCTTAACCTGCCACACCTTTCACAGGCCATGAGATGGCTGGCTTTGCTCTTTGCTGAATATTGCACCAGATGAATTGATCCTAACTCTCAAGGGATAACTTGATCCTAACTCTCAAGGGATAACTCACCCTACACTCAGAAAAAATAGTCCAACCCCTTACCATAGGCATGCAGCTTATCTAGGGCTGACCCAGTGGTTGAGGTTGCAGAACCAACCCTGAGGTCATGAGAGCAAGAGAGCTACCTATTGTCTCATATTTCCCCTACAACAGTCAGGAAAGAGAGCCCTGTAACTTGCCAGGGCAAGGTGATGTGAGGGTGGCCTAGATCTGAGGGTCTAAGAGCAGAATTTCTCTTTGTTGTAGGCTGCATTGGGTAAGCTAGCCAAGGCAGTGCTGGAGAGTCATCCAGGGTACTGACAAAAAGGGATATCTGGCAAACTGACCAACTTAGAGCTACCACCTAGACCCACCCAGAACCAGGGCTATCAGTTGGCCCACCCTGACATCCACAAAATCTATATCATTCTTTACTTCTCTCTCTCTAGAAGTTCTGGATATTGAACCTAAGGCCTCCTGCATGCAAGACAGGAGGTCTACCAGAGCCCAAGCCTACTACTTGCTTTATTTATCTCATAGACAGTAGTGTACCATTATAAGCTCTTGCTCTGCTTTTGAATAATTGAGGATTTAAGTCAAAGTTATTCTCTATTGTCCAGTCTACTCCAATTATGTTCCTTTGCTATATGAAGGACACTGAGGTACTCTAAACAGTAAGTGATATTATACTCTATGTAAACATTGGTACTAGATGGAAGAAAGAAAAATTCAGAGAAAGAACCTGAGCTCAAGAACGAATGGCAGACTTTATTACAATAAACACAAGTGCTTTTCTAAAGAACTTCCTTTGTTTTGTGATGGAAGGAAAAATGAAATAGAAAAATAGAACCAATAAGGCAAGAGTTAAGCAAGAAAACTGTGAGTTATAATTCACAATATATGAGAGGAAAACTTACATGGCCATGTGGCTACATCACATTATACATAGGTCTTAGATTCAGAACACCTGCAGATGCCTAAAGTTAGACTCTTTAGTAGACTGCAGTGTTTGTGTATAGTCCAGGTACATTTTCTGATATATTTTGTCTGCTCCGCGTTCTTACAACACTTAACACTTGCCATAGCAAAAGTTTCACATCAGTCATTGTTATACTACACTTAAAGCATAGTGATGTCTGTCTGTCCATGTTTGACCCAGATAAAAGTTCTCTTAGATATTTCTGATCTAAGCTTGTTTGAACTTGAGAATGTGGCACTCACAGGACTGACTTTTAAAATGTTCTCACTTGCTTTATAGGCTATTGGCTATTACTTGTGAGTAAAACAAATAGAATCTTTGCAGGGATATTTTGCATAAACTTTTGCAAAGGACACTCTGCTTTTGAGAAAAGGAGACATATTAAAATTTACATATTGAGACATATGCCTTAATTTTTATAAGGAGAATAAATGATAGTAGTCCATATTTTAAGACTATAAAATCTCTGAAGATGAAATAATTCAGTGGTAGAAAGAGCAGGTGTCTAACAGATATCAGGTCCTCCAAAGTTCAACCTCTATTACCGAGGAGAAGGCAGGCATGTGGCAGTGAGAAAGAAAAGCAGGAGGGAGTTAACCCCCAGTGCAGCTGTTAGCTTGGATTCCTTTGTTCTTCTCCAAAGCTTCTCTCTTGTAATCTGAGTTCAATACTATCCATCTTTCCTTTCCTCCACTTGTTCTCTTTTTGTACAACTTCTCAATCATCATTTCATCAGCATTGTTACCTGAAGTCATGTAGGCAGAGCTAGTGTAATTTTCCCTCAAGTTCAGGA
>PVIH01002018.1:127961-206624 GCA_004025045.1 Sigmodon hispidus
TTTTTTTTTTTTTTTTTTTTTTTTTTTTTTTTTTTTTTTTTTTTTTTTTTTTTTTTTTTTTTTTTTTTTTTTTTTTTTTTTTTTTTTTTTTTTTTTTTTTTTTTTTTTTTTTTTTTTTTTTTTTTTTTTTTTTTTTTTTTTTTTTTTTTTTTTTTTTTTTTTTTTTTTTTTTTTTTTTTTTTTTTTTTTTTTACAAATGTTGAACTTGAAAAATAGAAAAATTATGCGTTTACTGGAGGTTCCATGAGTCTGATACCCATTTTACTTTTTGATAATTAAAAAATGTTTACTGAAAATAGAATGACATCGTTTACCCAGTCTTTCATGCTCCAACCTTTCCCAGCTACCTCTACAAACCTCTCTCATAGCTCTTCAAGTGGATATCCTCTTTTCCTTTTGTTATTATTATTGTTACACACATATATATATGAATATCTCAATTTGTACGACTGCTGAGTCTGTTTTTGCTGTTTGTGCTGTATGATCCCAGGATTGACTACTCTGCAGTAGACAACTAATAAAAATATTTATCCCAGAGAAAAGTTAATTCTCCTTCTCCCAGTTTTTGTTAGTAGCTAGTAGTACTGTGTTCATTGATATTGCCATTGTCAAAGTTTTGTTTATCTAACCATACACGAAAAGAAAAATATCAGGCACAAAAAACCTCCTTTGGAACACTTTCTCAGTGTAGTCCAAGTGGCTCACAAATGATAGATATTATCAAAGTAGCCTTTGATTGTTTCTCAAAGGTCAAGGGTAGGCCTCTATTGTTGAAATACTGCTTATGTACAACACAGGACTAGATGTTTCCAGCTAGATCTGACCTGAAAGCCTCATTTCTGTTCTAGCTTCTATGACTTCAGAAAATATTATGCAAGCTGCCAAGGGAGACAGTCCCACCCAGCTGCAGAACCTATGAACTATGACAGTAACCAGCATGGCAAGATATGCATAAAGGAGCAGAAGGTGGCACTCACATAGTGGCAGCAACCAACAGCTGTCTACTTGCACTTAAGTCCTATTCAGCTGGAGGGGAAACATGCCTGGTACTGGAAATCCAGCCAGCCTTGAGGGACTAGTGAGGTTATAGGCCTTAGACAGGAACTTACTACTGCCAGTTTGCTAAACAAGCATAATTCTTTCTGTTTGTGTGTTTTAGGAGGAATAATTTTTATTAGGGGGGAAAAATGAACAAACCACCTGTGCACATGACCCCAGATGGATACAGCAAGCTTTCTCCTTTTTTTTTTTTATAAAATCATGACTCTGTGGATCAGTGGCTTGGTCACTCCATCAGTAGATCCCTCATTAACTTGGTTCTGTTTCCTCCAGGCTCAAAATAAAATCAAACTCTTCTGGAGTCAAAGGCTGAACTGAAAGTATCTGGTGAGTGAAGAGGGTCATGCTTTTTTAAGGGGTCACCAGTAGCTTTGTGGGCTTGGTGATAGGTTTTAAGTTCATCCAGGGAAATGAAATGCTTCATCATTCAAACAAACTGTACATCATCCATCAACCATTTAGGGTTGTCCTCTTTGTTGGATGGGTTATAATGAGGATTAGTTTTTTCAAACTGTGTGTTGCCTGGGTAAGCCTCCTTCACAATCTTCATAAGTCCCACGATGCCTGGCTGTTTGTAGTTGCTATGGCAGAAGAAAGCTTCTTCCTCCAACTTCATGGCCCTGAGGAAATTCCGAGCCTATAGTTTTGAACACCATCCCAACATGCTGTCTGCTTGGGCTGTGCTTTGAGATCCTCAATGCTGAACTTCACTTCTTCACTTTTCTCTAGCCAGCTTTCTGGCTCAGACTTCATCAGCCAGTAGTTGCTTAAATTCTTGCTACAGTTTTTAGAGATTGAAGTCTTCTGAGGGCTGGAGTTCTCTAGTTTAGATGGTCTATTTTCTGAGTGTTCAGTTTTAGTAGGTTTTTCTGATAGCTCCTTCTTGTCTGGGCCAGTAGCCCTAGTCAGCCTCTTCTGTGGTCTCGGCATGTTCTCTCCACAGGAGGCCAAAGATAACCGGACATTTAAGAAGCAACTTGTCTTCCACAATCTCCATGGTGCAAGATGGAGGCAAGGAAGCCTAAAGGATCCGAAACTTGTGACGAAAAGTCATAATTAAGCCATTTGATCCTTCCCTCGGTTATCTGTGCCCTTCCATCTTGCATAATCCGCCCCTGAACACACCTCAGTCCCTTATTTGGTTTTTCCCTCCATCATCTTCTCTACATACCAGCCAGACCTTAGAAGAAGCACTGCCTGGCAGATATTCATTTTAAATCTTATCTCCATACCCTAAGTATAGGTACCACTCCTAATCAGAGAAGCTTCTTTTAGAAAATGGACACTGTCAGAGAAAATTGACTGGAGAGATCAATGAATTAGGAGGTGTCCAGCCCTAAGGGCTACAACTACATCATAATTCCTGCATCAGTGACTCAGGAAGCTTCATAAACAAAGGGGCTGAGTAACTGTAAAAGCTAGAATACCAGGAAGTCTGCTGTGAAGCATTTCCATATACTTTTCTTTACAATAGAAATAGAACAGAACAAGCAAATTTAAGTAGTGATGTCTTGTATCTTTTAGCAGATAGTGCACTGAAGTGACTTCTTTTCTGAGTTGTCATTTGTTCTTGTTTTGTGCTCCTTTTAAATTATTTTTAATTTAAACTTTCATATAGGTATATACTGTACATTGGACACATTTCCTCCCATAGATCCCCCCTCCTGATTGGCCTCTTTATTCCCTTAGTCTTATTTCTACTTTCACTGTATATAGACATATGTGATCTTATTTAAATATATGAAATCTAGAAACTATGAATGAGAGGGAATAAATGTTATTGTCTTTATGAGATTTCCTTAATTTACTTAATATAATTTCCTCAAATTTTATCCAGCTTCAATTTCATGTTTTATGAATGAAAACATTTCATTGTGCACATATACCACATTGTCTTTCCATTCCTCTGTTTTTGGACACCTAGGTACTTCTATAAGTTACTTACTGTAAATAATGATGCAGTGAACTTTGATATCCAGATAGATATTCCTTTGATATGTTGATTTGGTGTGCTTTGAATAAATACCTGGCAGTGCTATATAGCTGGATCTCATGGAAGATCTACTTTCAATTTTCTAGAAAGCTCCATACTGACTTACATAGTCTCTAGACTACTTTATATCCACAACCACAAGAGTGTATAAGGGTTATTATTTATTTATACTCTCACTGGCATTATGTTACTTATTTTCTTGGTGACTAATTCCTATTGTAAGATAGGATAGTAAATATGATAGGCATTATGTCTTATGATATCCACCAACAGCTTGTATTATACTGTTTTACACTTAAAGTCAGTACATTGTATTAAAATAAGATATATATATATATATATGATCTCTTAAAGTCATAAATATCTTAGAAGTTAAATAGGTCAAAATAAAAGAAGCTAAAGACCAAGTAAGAAGTATATGGCTTATGGACTGGACCTAAGAATAGCATCTGTGACTAATTTGGTATCAGTTGTATAGCTATAATAGTTAATATTATATATTTGTCTTTAAAAACTTGATAAGAATTAAACCAACATTAGTTCAATATAATCTTAGAAGGCAAGTACTATTAACATTTTTCTTCACATATAAGGAAAGTGAATACCAAAATGTTTAGTAATCTACCCTGTATCCCATGCATTGGATTCCAACACAGATAGGCTGATGTTAATCAGTAAACCATTAGGCCACATGACCTGCCTGTGTATTTTTCCTAGTGTAAGTTAGGTTCATCCAGATGTTACACACATAGAATAATCCTACCTTTGGTAGTCTTAAAATTAGTGGGGATAGATCTAAAAATAGAGATTTTGCTTATGTCATGTTATAGTGTTACAAAATCCACAATCTACCTACATTGCCATTTCAATTTCTAGCAAATGCTGCTTTTAATAAACACAAAGCATATGCTATATGCCTATTGGCATGTGAAGTTTGGAGGTTCCCTAGACAGTTGATGATAAAGGATAAAACAGTAAGCCAGATACCTGCTAGTAGGAACAGATGTTCTGGAGAGAAATGAAAGTATAAGTGCTTCCTAAGTTTTCACCAGACATGTAAAATTCTCAAGAGGCTCCAATAAAGATCATCCTAACTTTGAATTGCAAGCCTAGAGAAGAATTTTTAATTTTAGGATGAAACATCAGCAGATCCATTTACAGATTCTGGAGTTTGAAGAAGTCAGAGTTATAAAGTGGTTTTCTCCCCAGTTCCACATGGTAGAATTGAAGGCGGTGTTGAGTAGAAAGATGAGCTGTTTGTCTTATGAAGAAAAAATGCAGTGCCCACTCAGTGCCCTGTGCCACACTCACAATTAGGGAGCAGCAGTGTAACTGTCATGTGTTTCTACCTGTCTAGACAACTTCTTAGGTTAAATACTTCCCTTCAGTGATCAACACACAGAAATGTACATAGATGAGGATAAGAAAGGGAAAATATTTATTACCAGAATGTTCTTCAACTAAAGCTCTGATCTGAACTTCAAACCCAATGTCTCTCTTTTACTTAAATTCTGGTGTGAGGTCAGCTAAGTTTTAATGGCCTCCTTCATCTGTTTATAGAATAAAAATTTATACAACACAAAATATGTTTTACTGCAGTTTGATTCTTCTTATTGCAGTTTGTTTGCAGCCGGACACTTGTGGTTAGGCTTGTCAATCTAATTGAATCAACAGAAGCCTGGGACAGTAATAAAGGGCAACTCTGTATATTTCCATGAGAGCATTTCCTGTCTTAAGAAAATAAATCAAACAAACAAAAATCATACCAGTTTTTCCTCTGTAGCATCAAGATGAGTTTGGTGGCTTGGGTGAGGAACAGGAGAGATTCTGAGTAGGAGAAATCACAGTAAACGTGATGCAGTACTGAATCCATTTTGGATGGAACAAATTCAGTAAGAAAGAGTTCCGCATTCAGGCACTGTGGTGCACTTAGAAGGCTAGATATTATAAAAGTGGGTTCAAAAGTTCAAGGCCAACCTGGGCTACACGGGAAGATGTCAGATGTCTCCAAACAAACAACAAAAACCATTAAATTCTACTGAGGAAGTAGAATTTAATGTCAATCTGTTCCCCATTTCCTCGCCTTCTCCCCTCCTCTCTATCTCTCTCTTTTGTGTATGTGAAAAAGCAATGTTTTATTAACTGTACCAAACACCAGAGAACAGGATCATCTAAGGGGAAAGAATGACTTTGCCTTATCATTTCAGTATAAGGTGAGTGGAACTCAAGCTTCGGGTCTGAGGTGAGGCTGACTATCACAGTAATCACCTGTGTAAGAAGCTGCTCATGAGTGTCAGGAATCAAACAGTAGTTACATGGAGGATCAGGGCCAAATATATGTTCCAAAGGCATCCCCAAGGGACAATTCCACTCACAAGGCGTCAGTTGGCTCTCCAATTGCTCTCACAGAAATACCCTGAATTATGCTTCCCTAATGTCCTAGGTTGTTCATCAATCAAGTAGCCACAGGGCCCAGTGCTATTTCATTCTCCTATTGTCCTGCATGAAGCTGTTCACAGGGTAGCTAGTCTGGACTCAAGTTCCCATAGGACACCCACAGGCACTTTGCCAGTAGACAGAGCCTAAGATGTGAAAAACAGCAATCAGATTGCTCATGCTGTTATTTGAGCACATCAGCTCATCCAAAAGAAGGCATTTACTTCTCTGTATTTCTCAGGATAAGATAACAAAGCCAGTGTTGTTTTTCATAGGCTAAATCACTTAACACCTAGCTGCCCTCTTCTCTTCAGCCATCAGATAAAACTCCTCCAAAGGAACACAAACCAGCTTTGATCAAAGTTGCCTTTCTGATGGCTCACTGCACAAGAAATATAGAAAAATTTTCAATGACCTTTGACCCACCCTTTACAAAGACATAATAAATTGTAGTCTTTTTATCACTTAGAACCATCATTGAAAATAAGAAACTGGTCTTGGCTAAAAGTATTGCATAGGGAGATTATTGGTGAAACCATACTGCCCTCCCTAAGGATTTCAAATGAACAATAGGTATTAGTACTCTTTCAGTTCAGCTGTGTAGGGATCATGGAACATAGCTGTTCAGTGGACTGGAGAGATGAGCAGCTGTGTCTTAGGAAACAGAAACTCAGGTAGTGCCTTGTTTATATGGTATTTTTCAGTTCAAACATCTTTGGAATTTACAGTTGGGTCATAATGTGATGCTAAATATCTTTAAATCAGCTAAATTCTATTACAGTAAGTGAAATTAAAACAAAACAAACCAACAGAACAATCTGACCTTGGGTAATTGACCAATTGGTAGCATAAAGATAATCTTAAGACAGCAGGATGGTCATTCATTGTCTAGAGTATAGTGAGTCCTGTTCATTATAAGCTGTGCTTATAATATAGGGGATGCAAAGAGTATTGGACAATTATCTGCCTGATTTGATTGATGTAGATATCCAAACCAGTTAATTCAGTTAATTCAGAGAGATAAAGCTAAGACTAACTACACTGATCAACCAAATACTAACTGCAAAATCACCCCTTCACTATTTGTTCAGTAGATGCTGCCTTGGCGAAACGGCTTAGATTCAAAGGCTCTCAGTGTTCAAAGTTCCCCAAAAGTCTATTTGTTGGAGCAGTTTAGACAGCTAAAAATGTCTTACATGCCATGAATCCAGCTACTTTAACATGCTAAATTGTATGTTCATAATAAATAAAAATTATATCCCAGCTTTTCTGTTAAACAAAAGTAAAAACTAATTTGTAGTTGAGATTCTAAGAAACTATTTAATCTCCCAAAATACCTAAGAATTTAAGTATTTAAATTTAACCTAAAAGCAGCAGCATCTTTGCAGGGTCAAGTGCAATACAACAGTCAGCCTCAGGGTCTGTAAATGCAGCAGTCAACAAAAGACTAAAAATGACCACCTTGGTACCATGGACTAATTATATCCCTAAAATTTTAATTTATATTAATATATATGAATTACTTAATATTATCACGGACATAGCTAATTACATTCGCTAAAAATCACTACCATTTTTATTAAATAATAAGATGGAGTGGACAGAAAAATTTTGAATTTTGAGGAGTTCTTAACAAAGTTATGAAGAAAAGATGTTCAGAGTCAATAAAAGTAACAAGCAAAATCTAGTATTATAATGTATTAACTGTACTATATGTCCTGATTTATTTTATCAAGAATGATCCATTTTAGTGTAAAACAAGGATATTAGTAAAGATTGGTTAAACCTATATGGATTCAGATGGTCACACACACACACACATACAATCTGCTATAGTATTTTATTCCCTTAATTCCTTCTCAAGATTTCTTGGAAAATAAGAATAATTAATTTTGATGGAAGTTTTTCTGTGTGATTGCTAATGTGTTATAAATATATTTTCTTCTTTTATGAAGCTTGAATTACACAATGTCCAAAAAATCCATTCAGCTGTTTGATGCTCAAGAAAGTCAGATCTCTCATTGTCTTTGATGAACTAGTGAAATAAAACAACTAAGAGTCTTTATTCATTGGCAGCCTTGCTGATTATCTTCAGGGGGAGTGAGGCCACATTAACTTAGTCAAGAATCTGGAAGTAGTCTGGAGTGACTGGCAGAGTCCTCGATGTCAGAAGAAGTAGAAAAAGAAGCAAGTGGAACCAAGAAGGCTTGCCAATGGAGGGAAAGGACGGAACATTAGAGGGAAGAAGAAAGGAAGACAGAAAATGGTGTGAAAGAAAAGTAAAACCTTCAGAGAAGAATCTTTCTGGGAGTGAATATTTTATTCTTTTAATTCATCTAATGCTTATCGATTGTATATTAAAAGCCAGCATTAAGGATGAAAAAAACCCACAACTCCACCTGCCTGTGTGGACCTCACTCAGTAGGTGAAACACTTTCATCATTAGTACAGCAATCCAAGACTGAACATTATCACCATTACCATTTCTTAAATGAGAAATATTCAGATCATGGATGTAAAAGTATTTGTTTAGCAAAGTTGCTTGTCAAGGTGAAAAAATACATCTGTACTTCACAAAATCTTTAAAAAGGCTGAACCAGAAAAGCAACTAATAAATCTATGTCATTTGGAAATGTGCTGCTATGAACAAATTATGGGTAATTAAAATGAGCTTACAAAGACAGGATAGACATGGGACTTGTGGACAAGAAAAATAAATGGCTAGGAATGAATATTAGATTAATGGTAGAGGATATTTCAGTCAAGGTGAAATACTTTTAATCACTGGTTCTCAACATTTGGTTCATGACCCCTTTGTCAAACATCTATGTTCAAAAATATTTAGAATAAGATTCTTAACAGTAGCAACATTACAGCTATGAAGTAACAATGAAAATGGCTTGGGGTTTCCACAACATGAGAAACTGTACTAAAGATGTGTAGCATTAGGAAGGTGGAGAACCACTGCTTTGAATAAACAATTTTCAAATTCTGCATGTAATTTTAAAATCTGAGGGTTTGCAAAAGTTTTCTGGGAGCAGACTGTAAAAAGGAGTCATGGATGAATGATTTTGTGTTTCTGTGTCCAGGTAACAAAGCCTGACAATCTGGCCTATAGAATGGTAATGAAGAAAATGCAGTCAGAAGTATGATTTAAAAAAAAGCAAGTAGAAATGAGAGCATTTCTTAAAGAGACTTCTAGGACATGTATATCTCCCTGAGTAGTCCTCCCTCAAAGCAGAAATCTTTCTCTCTCTCTCTCTCCTTCTGTATGTATGTGTATGTACAATATGAGTTAAGATGATTCAAAGATATCAGAATCACAAAATAGCTATAAAATTAAGAGTCCACAGAATAAGAATATTCTACCTATTATGCAATCAAACACAAAGTTCGCCAAGGGATGAAGAGATGAATCAACACTTAAGAAAGTACTCAATATTCTTAGCCACTAGGGTCAAGCACATTAAAACCACTTGGATTCAACTCAAACAGCATATTAATTATTAAGAATACCAATAGCAGCAAACACTGGCTTGGATGTGGTGGAATGTTCTCTGTACGATATAAATAAATAACTGTTTGGACCCATGCAGGGCACCGTAGAAGTGGGTGGAGAATCAGAGGCAGCCAGGTAGGAAGCAGGGGTGGAGTTTACTAGTCACCATCTGTCCCCAGAAGAAGAAGCATGTAAAAATTCAGGTGAGTCACGGGCTGCAAGCCACGTGGTAGATAGATTCATAAAAATGAGTTGATTTAAGAAGAAAGAGCTAGCTAGTAATGTGCTTAAGATATGGGCCAAGCAGTATAAAAAATATAAACGTGTGATTCACTTCTTTTGGGAGACAAAAGCTGCGGGCGCGCAAACCAAGTTCCAAACCGGCGCCACACATGCACCAGGTCACAAATCTCCGGACCCAAACAGGCCAGGAAAAACATACTACAACACTTGGATATGTAGAAAGGGATACCCTTTTATAGAAATGTTAGCTATGTTAAAATAAATGTTGTGAGAAGCCATCCTTCTGTTGCCTACAAGAAACACACCTCAACCACAAGGACAGACACAAGCATAGAATAAAGGGTTGGAAAAAGATTTTCCACTCAAATGGTCCTAAGAAAAAAGTGGGGGTTGCAATCCTAATATCTGGCAAAGTAGACTTTAAGGTAAAAGCAATTAAAAGGGACCAAGATGGTCACTACTGTTCATCACAGGAAAAATTGGTCAAGAGGAGATTTCATCCTGAATATTTATGCCCCTAATATAAGGGCACCTACTTATGTAAAAGAAACACTGCTAAAGCTCGAATCCCACATCAGTTCTTACACCCTAATAGTGGGAGACTTCAATAACCCACTTTCAACCCTAGATAGGTCAACCAGACAGAGACTCAACAGAGAAAGAGTCTAACAGAGGTTATGATGCAAATGTATTTAATAGATATCTACAGAAGCTTCCACCCAAAGACAAAGGAATATACATATTTCTCAGCTCCTCATGGAACGTTCTCCAAAATTGACCACATAATTGGTCATAAAGCAAATATCAACAGATACAAAAAAATGGAAATCATCCCTTGTAACATATTGGACCACCAGGGCCTAAAGTTAGAGTTCAACAACATCAGAAATCAAAGAAAGCCTACCAACTCATGGAAATTAAACATCACTCAGCTGAACCATCTCTGGGCCAAGGAAGAAATTAAGAAAGAAATCAGTCTTCCTAGAATTTAATGACAATGAATCCACAATGTATCCAAACTTGTGGGACACAATGAAAGCAGTCTTAAGAGGAAAATTCATAGAGCTGGATGTCTATATGAAAAACCTAGAGAAATCCCATACTAGAGACCTAACAGCTCAGCTGAAAGCCTTAGAACAATTAGAAGTAAACTCACCTAGAAGGAGTAGATGACAGAAAATAATCAAACTTAGAGCTGAAATTAATAAAATTGAAACAAAAAGAACAGTAAAAAGAATCAATGAATCTAAGAGTTGGTTCTTTGAGAAAGTTAACAAGATAGATAAGCCCTTAGCCAAACTAATCAAAAAACAGAGAGAGGGTGTTCAAATCAACAAAATCAAAAATGAAAAGGGGGACATAACAACAGACCCCCCAGGAAATACAGAGAATTATCAGATCATATTTTGAAAATCTGTATTCCACAAAAATGGAAAACATAGAAGAAATGGACAACTTTCTGTACAGGTACCACCTACCAAAATTAAATGAAGATCAGATTAATTACCTAAACAGGCCTATAACCCTTAAGGAAATTGAAGCTGTCATTAAAAACCTCCCCAAAAATAAAAGCCCTGGTCCCGATGATTTCAGTGCCGAATTCTACCAGACATTCAAAGAAGAATTACTACCGTTATTCCTCAAACTATTTCACACAGTAGAAACTGAAGGAATATTGCCAAATTCCTTTTATGAGGCCACAATTATCCTAATACCTAAGCCACTCAAAGACACAACAAAGAAGGAGAATTACAGACCATTTTCCCTTACGAATATTGATGCGAAAATTTTCAACAAAATTTTGGCAAACCGTATACAACAATGTATAAAAGATATCATCCAACATGACCAAGTAGGCTTCATCCCAGAAATGCAGGGCTGGTTTAACATACAAAAACCTGTAAATGTTATCCATCATATAAACAAACTAAAGGAACAAAACCACATGATCATATCTTTAGATGCGGAAAAAGCCTTTGACAAAATCCAACACTCCTTTATGATTAAAGCCCTGGAGAGATCAGGAATACAGGGAGAATACCTAAATATAATTAAGGTGATTTACAGGAAGCCAACAGCCAGTATCAAACTTAATGGAGAAAAACTCAAAGCAATCCCACTAAGGTCGGGAACTAGACAAGGATGTCCTCTCTCCCCTTATCTATTGAATAAAGATCTCGAAGTTTTAGCTAAAGCAATAAGGGAACGAAAAGAGATTAAGGGCATACAAATTGGAAAAGAAAAAGTGAAGCTATCTCTATTTGCAGATGATATGATTGTATACATAAGTGACCCACAAAATTCTTCCAAGGAACTGCTATGACTGATAAACACCGTCAGCAATGTAGCAGGATGCAAGAATAGCTCAAAGAAATCAGTAGCCCCTCTATACACTAAAGATAGAAGAGCTGAAAAAGAAATAAGGGAAACATTACTCTTCATATTAGCTGCAAATAGTATTAAGTACCTTGGAGTAACTATAACCAAAAAAGTAACAGGCCTATTTGACAAAAATTTTAAATCATTGAAGAAAGAAATTGAAGAGGATATCAGAAAATGGAAAGCTCTCCCATGTTCCTGGATTGGTAGGATCAACATAGTAAAAATGGCAATTCTACCAAGGGCAATCTACAGATTCAGTGCACTGCCCATCAAATCCCATCTCAATATTTTTTGGACCTTGAAAGAACAATACTCAGTTTCATTTGGAACAACAGGAAAGCCAGGATTGCCAAAACAATTTTACTCAACAAAAGAACCTCAGGAGGTATCACTATCCCTGACTTCAAGTTATACTCTAGAGCTACAGTAATAAAAACAGCCTGTTACTGGCATAAAAACAGGCTTGTGTATCAATGAAATAGAATTGAGGATCTAGACATTAACCCAAAAACCTATGAACACCTGATCCTTGACAAAGAGGCCCAAAACTTTCAATGGAAAAAAGATAGTATATTTAATAAATGGTGTTGGCAAAGCTGGATGGAAGTATGTAGAAAAATGCAAATATATCCGAGCCTGTCACCCTGCACAAAACTCCAATCCAAATGGATCAAAGACCTCAACATAAACCCAGCCACTATGAACTTGATAGAAAAGAAAGTGGTAAATACACTTTTATGAATTGGCACAGGCGACCACTTCCTAAATATAACACCAGTGGCACAGGCACTAAGACCAACAATCAATAAGTGGGTTCTCCTGAAGCTAAGAAGCTTCTGTAAAGCCAAGGACACTGTCAATAGGACAAAATGACAGCCTACAGAATGGGAAATTATTTTCACCAACCCTACAAGTGATAGAGGACTGATCTCGAAGATATATAAAGAACTCAAGAATCTAGAGCCCAAAACCTTGAATAACGCAATCAAAAAATGGAGTTCAGATCTAAAAAGGGAATTCTCAGCAGAGGAATTAGGAATGGCTGAAAGGCACCTGAAAAAGTGCTCTTCATCTTTAGCCATCAGAGAAATGCAAATCAAAACAACTTTGAGATACCACCTAACACCAATTAGATTTGGCACAGATGACAGCCTATGTTGGAGAGAATGTGGAGCAAGGGGAACACTCCTCCATTGCTGGTGGGAGTGTAAGGTTGTTCAGCCACTTTGGAATGCAGTATAGTGGTTTCTCAGAAAATTGAGAATCATCTCCCCAAGGACCCAGCAATAACACTTTGAGTGTATACCCTAATGATGCACAGTCATACTCCAAAGGCATTATTAGCTCAATTATGTTCATAGCAGCATTATTTGTAATAGCAAGAACCTGGAAAGAACCTAGATGTCCCTTAACTGAAGAATGGATTAACAAACTGTGGTTCATCTACACAATGGAGTACTACTCAGCAGTAAGAAAAAATGATATCCTAAAATTTGCAGGCAAATGGATGGACTTGGAGAATATTCTCCTGAGCGAGGTATCACAAACTCAGAAAGATAAGCAGGGATGTACTCACTCATTAGAGATCTCTAAACAAACAAACAAGAAAAAAGCCAAGCATGCCCAAGCTGCAAACCACAACCACTGAACAGCTTGGGATTAGAAACACTCTGGACTGACTATTTGGATCCCACTCCACCTAAAGGAACACCTGACTCACTCTTGAGGGAGGGGGGACAAAACTGGATCTTCCAGGAGTGGAGACTGAACTAAGCAATATTGGGTCAGTGGGAACATGGGACTGTCTGCTGCCTGCCCAGCAAGAGGATGGGGAGTTGTGGAGAAGAAAAAAATGTGGCGGGAGGGAGAAGGGACCTTGAATAATGATTTACAGGGATAGAAAGCGTGACTTCTTTGTTCATAATAATAATAAGTATACAGAAAAAAATAAATAAATGTTTTGAGTAAAAATACAGACTATTTCAAAATTGCTAACCTTAAAAAGGCATTTTTAAAATAATTCTGGAGGTTTCTCCAAAAACTGTATTAAAGGTCCATATAACCCAGCTAAATCACTCCTAAGCATATCTTCAAATTACTCCTCACAAGAGGGATATGTGTATATCCATGTTATATGTTGCACTCTATTCACTATAGTTTGAAAATATAAGCAGCCTAGGTGCCCAAGTACTGATGGGCAGTCATTGAAGATGTTGTACATACTAGACTATTACTCATCCATAAAAATAATGAAGCTATGAACTTGCAGGGAAATACATGGGATTGGAAAAACACTATTTTGTGTGGAGTAATCACAGGCCTCAAAGAACATATGCTACATATAGCTGTCTCATATGAATACCATAGCTTTGTCTTAGTGATTCATTGTGTCTAACATGGAATGTCTCTGGAAGGCAGGATAAAAGGAAAGGGATGGAAAGGTTAACTTTACACAGGGGTGGGTAGTACAACATAGGTCTTTTAAAAAGCAAAGAAGGAAAATACTGAAATTAGAAAGGTTTAGCTTGGGAGTGATGGAAGAAATGGAGAGATGAGAGTGTGGGATGGAGGTGATTAACTGTGAAGGGAATGTAAAAAATATCATATGGAAAGTAAGCTATGACTGTCTGGGTTCTAGCAGCTTCTTTGCTGTGAGAGTAATCAACTGCCCACTAGTTGTATTTGAGGACAACTCCATAGTTAAGGTATATTCAAAGCAATGCCTGGTACTGTAAGCCTAGCAAATAATTCAGGTCTGAGAAAGTAGTAGGCTCATGTGAGCAGTATATTTCTGATGGTTAAACAAACAGGCACAGTAACAAAAAGTTTTTCTCTAAGTACTTATACTTATTCCCATAAATAAAAGTAGCCCTGCCTTAACAATAGATTAGGGTGAATGGTGGTGAGTGCAGAGATTCACGGTGGTCCAAGTTGCAGAGAATTAATAATGATCTATTCTTAAATAAGTTACTGACCTACTCCTCTGGCCTAGTTTGGTTTCCATTTCCATGATCAAAAACAGCTTATGGAAGAAAGGGTCTTTTTAGCCTACTGCTCTATATCACAGTCCATTGTGAAGAAAGCAAGGGCAGGAATGTGGAGGCCTGAACTGAGGCAATAGCCAATGGAAGAATGCTGCTTACTGGCTAGCTCCTGGGCTCTTGTATTCAACTACCTTTCTTGTACAGCTCAGGTCTATCTGATCAGGGATGGCACCACCCAAAGGGAACTGGACTCTCTTACATCAATCAACAACCAGGTAATGCTCTACAGACATACCCACCTGACAACTTTATAGGGCAATAGCTAATTTAACCTTTCATTTTCCCATGTATGTCAAGTTAACAATGAAGATTGCCCATCACATCCTATAAGCCTCAGAGAACATTAAAGGAGAAGGCTGAGAACTATGTAAGAGCCAGAAGAAAGGGAGAAGGCCAGTGAAGTACCATTCTCTAGACTCACTGTGACCATCATAGTCATTAACTCACAGCTCTAGCCACTGGTGCCAAGCCAAAGAAAAACCAGCCCTATCCACAATCAGTTGAGGAAGAAGGTAATCACAGAGCACTGCCTCTGCCTCTGAATTATTATTATGTATTGATAGATCACAATGGATGAAATCACTTCTTCAGTTGTGTACTCACCTCTGAGAGTACCAGACTACGATATGTACTTCAAACATTATATAATTGTCATATTAATTATTGTTATTAGTAATAATTGTTATTAACACTATTAAACAAATATCACATTCTAAAGTTTCCAAAAGTTCAGAGGATTATCAGAGAACATAATCGCCACCAGCAAAGTGTATGGATAAGTGCAGAATAAAAACCTAAATCATACATAACAGCATAAATTATAGAAAGGGACAGCGAGAGCTTGAATCCTAAGCCCACAGAAGAATGATATTCATTCACCAAAAGGACTAACAGATAGAGATGATATAAAGAGAAGCAGGGGCAGAGGATGATACTTTCTCACATATAGGAGGAAAGAGTGGGTTTTCAAGGGAAGCTTTGGGAATTGTGTGGTAAAGACAAACATGTAAGTTTAGCTTGTTCAAGAAACACACTAGCTGTGTCAAGCCCTATGCATGCAGGACAGAATAAAAAGGTCAAAGGACCATTCATATTTCTAATATGTGGCTCCATACACTTCAGTGAAAAAATATCGGCCTTGCTGATTCATTAGTTTTTTGGTGGATTTTATATGTGCATACATAGTATTTTGAGCATATACATCCCTACTCCTCTCTCTAATTGCTCCCGAATCTTTTCCAGCCATACATGAGCCCCTTCTAACTTTATGTTTTCTTTCTCACTTATTTGTTTCTTTCAATAATCCATAAAGTCCAATTTCTTTTGCCTGTATTGGTGTGGTAGAATGGAAAGTTATAGCAGAGAAGAGGCTATATCCCTAAAGGAAACTTACTCCTCCCCCAGTAGCCACCCATGTCAATAGTTTCTCAATGACGAGTGGGGGTAGTGAAGTCCTCCCCTCTCCATGATGTAATATTGACTGGCTTGATATTGTACCGATCTTGTGCAGGCAACCACAGCTGTTATAAGTTCATGAATAAAACAGTCTATCATGTCCTGAAGACATTTTTTCTGTCTAGTCTTTATAGACCTCTAGACATTACTATCTTTCAGCTTGGTCACTGAACCTTGAGGAGGAAGTGGTATGATACAGATATCCCATTTATGGCTGAGTACTCCACAGACATGTATTCTCTTCATTTTGACTCCTTGTGAGTTTCTGCATTAACTACTTGACAGCTTATTTATATATATCCTAGCTAACAGTGCTCTCAGAAACATATAATTATTTTCCTAATGTCTGTAGTTATTGGTTAAATCTACACCACTCTCTCAAAGTCAAAAGCATGCCTCCTTTTGTTTTTGCTGCTGAGTAGGGAAAAATCTCTCCCTCCCTCTCTCTCTCTCTCTCTCTCTCTCTCTCTCTCTCTCTCTCTCTCTTTCTCTCTCTCTTCACATGCACAAACTTTCATGCAGTCTTCTTGTGCCAGGAACCATAAGTTAATTATTTACCATATTACCAAACTTTCCCAAGCCCATAGAAGCCATAGTAGCTTTTCAGAAGTTAAGTCTTAGGCTTTAAGAGGTAGGTAGATTCTTTTTCCCATTAAGTTAATCATGTTTAGTATATTGCCATCTACACTCAAATTCTTCTTGCAATGATATGTTTAGCAACAGATGTACAGTGCATATCACAGCTCTGAAATTACAGATATCAATAGAAGTCTGTTAAGAAGTTTCTACAATTATTCTTCTGATAAATTCAACTCTCATTGTCCAGTTAGCTTCTTTATTTATTTTTTATTTTTATATTAAATCAATATCATTCAAATTTAGCCAACATATTTATCCTGTGGGCCTCTTTTTCTCTCACTGCTTTGTTTCCCTTAACCCGAAGCTCAGATAATTCCTTAATTCTTCCTCTACACCCCTCCTCCACAATGCTCTCTCTTTGGTTCCCCTCCCCCACCACGTATGTCATAATTTACCAGTTTTATTTCTCAGCACTTCTGACATGTCAGCTTAATGTTCTTTAATGTGATCATTTCTATTTTTCTGGTTTCTACAGTGACCATATTATTATCTTTGCCTCTTTGAGTTCTGGATCCCTTTAACATGCAATTTACTGGATACTTCAATGTGGATTTCATGAAGGGAACCTCTCACTGTACTGAATAAGTGCAGAATTTAGATATTATTATGGACATATTTAGGGTAATTTTGTGAGGTCCCTAAAGTGGAAATGCTGGATGCAGTTTATACTTCTCATTGTCTTTCAATTTGTGATTCTAATCATTCAACAAATTTTATAAATTTTAAGCCATGTGTTTTTCAAATTTCTCCTTATTATACTGTTTCTTCATGCTTCTCCACTTTGAGACCTTTTGTCGTTTGACATTATAATGTATACCATATGACAGGAGGATGTGACTGTGAGGCACTGTTGATATTGCTGAGGTGTAGTCCCTGGGGAGTCCTAATAAAGCCATGTTACACCCACATTAACAGAGTTGGAAAATCTTGCTGTAAAAATCTTCAGTTTTTTATGTCAAGAGCCAGAAATATAGAGTGTGGTAAAGCAAGGATTATTTCATTTGATAACCTGTAATTCACCCAGAGCTCTGAAATGAGCACAGCCACAATTTTCATTGTGTCATTTCACAATCAATCAAGATCAGGAGGCATATGTTAACCAGCAGCTGTTTCCTGTGAACAGAGCGATAAAGCACTTTTATTCATACAGCAATATCCTCCCTTCCTGGTGGTGTACTGCTTCTGTATCACAGCCCCCAAAGAATGTGTAATGGCATAAAATGCGTTCTCATGTGCAAACAGAAGTCACCCAGCACATTGTCTTGCTTGTTATATACATATGCCAGAAAATAACTCTACTCTGAATATCACAGCATACTCACCAACAACATCACCGAGGGGGCATTTAAATGAAAACTCATACAATGAGGGAGACAGAAGAATTTAAAGTACAATGGACAGACAGAGCAAAGACTAAATAAGTAGGAAAGAGACCAATAGGCCCAGATTTTATACTATGGAACGAGGGCTAAAATACAGATTTAAGGAAGAAGACAAAGATTCTTAGGCCACTTTGTCAATAGTGGGGATGTAGTATTCTACAGTAATGTATAGCAAGGATGTACTTCGCACAATTCACATTTGAAAAAGAATGCTTTTTTATCTGGATTAGAGATAGACTATTAAATGACATCAGAGGATACATTAAGAAATAATAATCTAGAAGAGAAATATGAAGACTCCAGTTTTGATAAAACTAAGCGATATAATGGGAAATTTTTATATTTAAAACACTTTTGTGGGTTGGGGGAAGGTCAAGGGGACTGGAAAGAGGGGAGAGGGGGAACAGTGGTTGGGATGTAAAAAAACTTTTAAATAAGTAAAAATTTCTTTTTATATTGATGGAATTGTGACTTAAAAAATAAATAAAAATGTCATTACAATTGATATGTTGTATATTTGTTTGGGAAAGAAGCTATGTCATGAATATTTCTTAGACCTTAATCACATACCCAGATAGTCCAATGCCTGTGTCTGAACAATAAGCTACTATGTTTCTCAAACAAGTTCCTCCTCCTGTGATAAACTTCAGAAACTAGTCAATTTAAGGTTGTATCTACTCCAGCTATAAATTTGAGATATATATTTGACATATTGATTATCCTGGATAATCTCCAAAATGCAATCAGCTAATAAACCCTGTCAATCCAACATCTACAATGTCTTGATCAACACCATATTATTTTTCTACTAATAACACCCTGGTCTAAATTTCAAATATCTCTTTCTCAGAAATTTATTGCAAGTGATTTATGTGCATCTTCATGTAAATTAACTAGTACTCAGAATGCCTTATTAAAAGTTAAAATTAATTTCAAATAAAATCCTTCAATGTTATACCATTTTTAAGGATGACATCTAAACACTGTTATGTTTGGCAGGCTGTATCTATTATCTACCTCTCCACTAGTACCTCATGGAATTCTCCATCAAAATTCCAATATGCCAGCCACATGGACTTTACTTCAGTGACTGAATAGATATTTATCCATCCAGCTTCAGCACCATTCTTCCTCATCACTTCAGTGCTCTGATTCTTCCACAAGAACCCAGGTTTAATATTATTTCTAAAAGGGAAAAGATGTTACCTTCTCTAATCCACACTAGACCCCTGTCTTGTTTTATTATACTCCAAATAATTGGTTATCATTGTGACTATCTTTTCAATACCATTGTATATCAAATATTTTAAGCATTTGGAGGACAGAAATGCTTATAGTTAATTTTATTCCTTCTTTAAATTAATATTTTTATAAAATCATGACAATACTGCATTTTATACAAAATGAAAGTCACTGGATATTTTCAATTTGGTAATAATATAATCCAATATGTTTATTTTGTCTGTGTTTAGACACAGAATTCTTCAGATGCTCTGTGGAGAGCAACAAGGGAAATCAGCAGAAATATGATGATAAGGATATTAGTGGGTTGGGGTATCCAAAGAAGGAACTTAAGGAAATATAAGTAGAAACAAGTGCATTCAAAAGAAGAAAGGAAATGAAAAGAAAATGGGAGGGAACTGAGATTTTTTTCTAACAATCTCATTTTTTTCACTAGAGAATTATTATTAATTAAAAATAGTTTTAAAATGCAATATTGAAGGTGATTATAAAGATATAAGTCATTAGACAGTTTTTTCTAACATTTTAGGAATAACTTATATAGAAAGATAGTCAAAGTAAGTAAGGAACCAAAAGAGTAGGGTGGGAAGCAAATACCTTAAAGAAGTCAGAAAAGATAGAACTGGGACATGAATACAAGATGGATTTTTAATGGAGTGAGCAGAGAAAGATTTCATCACTAGGTGTAGGGGGATGATGGTGAATGTTGGTAGCTAAATATTGGTGACATAGAAGTCATTTTTATTTGGTTGCTTCTAATTTTTTAATTTATTATTACTTCAAACCACCAAGTTGAAATGAGAAGCTGAAAAGTTTTAAAGAAATAGGAACACAAATGGTAACAGTAAACTCACTTTAAAAAATTATTTGGAATTCAGGAAGAGTCAAATGACTGAGGACTATAACAGAAATTTGAAATAAAACCACTTGGTGAATATTTTTTTTCTAGCAAGATTTTTAATTTTTTTTATTATGAATAATGTCATAGTTTTTATCCATGTATACCCCTGTTCAAACTCCATTCCCCCTTCTGCCCTTTTTAGACACTTTCTCTTCTCCACATCACTTTATCTCCTCCCCAGCAAGGGCAGGAGGTCTCAAGGTCCCAAGGTAGCTTAGTTTAGCATTCTAGGCAGATCCACTTTCCTCATCCTAACTTCAAGAATGGGTCAGGTGTTCCTTTGGAGGGAGTGGACTCCAAGGTGCCAGTCCAAGGTGTTTCAGATCCCAAGCTGTTCAGTGGTTGTAGTTTGCAGTTTGGACATGCTTTGCTTTTTGCTTTAAAGTCCACTAATGAGTGAATACATCCCCTGCTCATCTTTCTGGGTTTGAGATACCTCGCTCAGAAGAATATTCTCCTAATCCATCCATTTGCCTGCAAATTTTAGGATATCATTTTTTTTCTTACTGCTGAGTAGTACTCCATTGTGTAGCTAGATGCGCCACTGTTAATCCATTCATCAGCTGAGGGGCATCTAGGTTGTTTTCAGGTTCTTGCTATTATGAATAATGCTGCTATGAACATAGTTGAGCTGGAGTGCGAATGTGCGTCTTTAGGGTATATGCCGAGTAGCGCTATTGCTGAATCCTTGGGGAGATGGATTCTCAGGTTTCTGAGAAACTGCCATACTGCATTCCAGAGTGGCTGAACAAGCTTACACTCCCACCAACAATGGAGGAGTGTTCCCCTTGCTTCCCATACTCTCCAGCACAGGCAAGATTTTACTATTTGGGAACAAGAAGAATAACTGGGAAGTATACCCAGCAGGTTAGAAATTGAGTACAGAGATGGAAGGTAGAGAATGGGGGGCGGGGTACATGAAAAAGTCTGTATAATCCTAGTAGCAGAAATGAAATAAAATCAGAATTTACCTGGATGGCCAAACCTGAATGAGATCAAGGATCCTTGTAGTAGGAGAGGAGCTCAATCAGGAAAACGGGGAAAAAAAGAAGGTAGGACCAGAACTCACACTTTCATATTAATAACTGAAATTTTGAGATGGTTCAATTTTTCCATATTGACAAGATGCAGAATAGTGGTTAAGACAAGTGAGTGGATAACTGAGATGTGACGACTAAAAGGTAAATGGAAATGAAGAAACAGGGTGGTGAATGGTTGTAATTTGCCTATTGAAATTAGAATAATAATGGCAAAAATTGGAAGCATGTTGAGAGTGAACCAGAATCAATTTTAAGCAAGTATAGAGCTAGAGATATGAATCAACTGGAATTCTTCTTCCAGCTGACATCCAGTTAGATCAATACCATGTTTTGAGGATGCTTTTTTTTTTTGTTTATTTCTGGCTTCTTTATTAAAAATTTGGTTTATATGTGTGTAATGTTTTACATCCAGGTCTTAATTAAATTTTATTGATCAACCTGTCTGTTGTTATTCCAATATGATGCAGTTTTTCTTACTATAGCCCTGCAGTACAGCTTGAAATCATGGTCAGTGACACTTCCAGATGGTATCTTATTATACAGGATTGTTTTAATTATCCTGGGATTTTCTTGTTTTTCCATGTGAATTTCAGTATTATCCTTTCAAAATTTGTAAATAATTATATTGAAATTCTTATGGAAATTGTGTGGATTTGTAGATTGCTTTTGGTTGGGTGGCCATATTCACTGTTAATCCTACAAATCCTTCAGCACGGGAAATCTTTCCATCTTCCAATACCTTCTTCAATGTTTTTTCAAATACTTGAAGATTTTGTCACACAAATCTTTCACATGCTTGGTTAGAGTTAGCCCTAGATACTTTATGTTGTTTGTGGCTATTGTGTAGGGTCTTATTTTCCTGATTTTTTTCTCAGCCCTTTTTGTCATTTGTGTTTAGATGGCTACTGATTTTTTGAGTGAATCTTGAGTCCAATGATGGCTATTCTTTGTTGTCCATTTGACTGCTTTAATAATTAACTGAAACTCCCAAATGTCTGGGCACATCTGTGATGAATTTTTCTACAGTGTAGTTCTTTGTGGCAAGCTACACCTTTAATCTGTACCACACCTTCAGTGGGCAGTCTATATAAATGACAAGGAAGAAGAAAGCTTTTTCTCTCTTTGCTGTTTACTCTTACTCTCCCTACCAAGTCCATTCCTTTATTGGCATTAGGGACTACTTCTTTAGGTTTCCATTGTACACAGAAGACCAGCTGAGACACATAACACATGTCTTCACAGACTGAACAACTGCCAGATTCTTGGACCTTCTTTTGGAAGACAGTCATCCATCGATCAGATGAATCAAACTGTGTATATTAATCATGATGAATTATGAAACTGGACAAAAAGAAGAGATCAACAGAACCTCATTGTTTGCAGGTGATGGGATGTAATCTGAGTAAACTATATAAACTATATAAGCTGTGGATTCAGTTTCATGACATTTTAAGTGAAAAAAAACCCATATAATATTGAATAGTTTTCAGAAAATATATGTAATATGAAATTTCTAGCAGAATACCCAATACGTAATGAAAACAAAGGCATTAATTCTTACTAGTACTCATTAGCCTAGTAGTTGCTGGATATATTACTGATCAATTATAGATTACTCTTTTATGTAAAAGCCTGGTGAATACAGAATTAATACATGTGCAAGTATATGAAGAAGAAAAGAAACATTGGGAATAATATTAACTTGTAGACACGCATCAGTTTCTAAGAATCTAGGCTATAGAAAACTAATAATACTCCAAAAGGAGAGGGTCAGGCAGGTAAAATTTAGGAAAAGGGGGTGGTCATGTCCCTAGAGAAAGCACATCTTAAAGACTCGTCACTCAGCAAATAGCATTTTCTAGTCAACAAGTCTAAATCACAAAGAGGTTTCAAACAAAACTACCAACAAAAAACAGATACCAGTGGTCCTAGCTGCTCATGTCATTGCTGTAAGCACTGTACCATACTTCAACCTTGTACTATTTAACCATTGGACATGACTTTGCTTGCACTTATTTCCTGAGTAGTTGAAATTTCTGATCCTTGGTCAAGAATTAGCAAATACTAAATTATTAAATACTAATTCCAGGGTTCTTTCCCATGGCAACCAATGTTTGTGACTTTGAAGGATTCAAGCCATGACACCATAATGCTCAAGAAGCATGTCTGATGCACTGAAATCATATATCACTTATCTCTGTCTCCCCTACCTGTGACTGTGAAAGTCCCACGGGAATTTGGCATATATCAGTTATATTGTGGTGACAAACCCCTGCCTCACACCTGGACCATTAGGAACCATGCTTCACAGCTAGCCTGTAAGATAGCACTCCTCCTCTTTCTTGGAATCCCACTTAAGTCTGAGAATAGTGGTGCTCTGTGCACTCCTCCTGTCTGTGATACAAGTTAGCTATTATCACAGTGAGTGGTGCACTTTGGGGGGTAAGCCCACTGATAGCGTCGAACTTGACTCTAAAATGTACAGTAATGAAGTACAGCAGCTGCGGTGCTCTAATCAAAGACTCCTAGCACAGGCACAGGATGGGAAGGCTAGTGCAGCCTCTCTGCAAGTTTCTTTGCCTGGCAGCCAGTCTGCTACCTTAGAAGTAAAATCCTATTATACCCAGGAAACCCCACTGTGAGGAGCAGAGTCAGAGAACCATCACAAAGAAACTTGGGCAAACTCCTGGGATGCCAGGGCTCTAAGCAGAACTTTCAAGGGACAGCAGTTGTCTCATCTGCTGAATCTCTCAAACAACATTGAAAAAGTTCAGATCAGGGCTCAAGCCCTAGGCAAGCACCACGGCTCTCTCCCGTAACCATAAGAGCCAATCAGAACTGCACTCAGTCATTGTACAGAAAAGTCCAACTTCTAGTTTAGCTAAAGGAATATATATAGAGATTGGAAAATCACTTTTTTGGGAAGACTCAAGACGGGTTTCAAAAATGACTGAGAATTCTACTGAGTTTGTAGCACAGTCCCTGTAGAGGAATAAAGAGAGGAGATTTAGAGCAGCAGAAAAGGAGAGAAAGTAAAATTACTATTATCGACACTCAGGGAGCCCTGACTGTATTAATACAAACTCATTTTAAAGGTTACTAAATTATTTATATAGCTGGGGAACTTGGAAACTCCTCTGTTCTCCTAAAAGCATCTCCTCATTAGGGTTATCTGAACAGCAAAGGCAAAGGAAGATCTGGGTCAGAGCTTCTGCTAGTTAACTGGCTACCAGTTGTTAATTTGTGAATTGACAATGAAGAACAAAAATATCCCAAGGAGGGTGACTCAGAGAAGCAGTGGGTTTACCAATGAATTTTCTGCTACTTTCTCTATGATGTCCCTTTGGAATGTGCAGCATTCTGGCCACAATAGGATGAAGGACACCAGCACTGAGACATATTCCTCAGATGTCTGTTGCCAGGCAGGAAAAACAGAATAAAGGGTCATTTGGCAAGCTGCTTTCAGAAGTCATATTGCCGCAAGAACCAGGGCTGTAAAATTAGTTCACAAAAATCATACTTTCTTAAGGACTGAAATAATCTCACCTGGAGTGTTGCAATGGGAGTAGAACAGACCCAGCTTCTCAATATTGTAATATTCTTTCTCTTTCTTTTCTTCTGAGACTTAAAAAACATGAAAATAATTTGTTCTTATACATACAAGTGGTAAATATCATACTCATTAAAAGTATGAGATGATTTATGGCCTATTACCACCTTTCCTTAAAAACTGTAGCATGTGTCTATGCTGACTTTCCTACCCTTACCATGGGGATCACGTTGATAAAGTTTATAAAATCAGCAGGTTGGTTCCCTAATGTCTCCAAGAAGAAGCTAATCACTGACCCATATGTTGCTTGAAACAAAAACTTTACTTTAAAATTCCAGACACAGTTCAGGCATGGAGGTGCATGCTGTTATCTCAGCATTTGGGAGGCTAACATGAAAGGATTGCAAGCGCAACAATATCTATGTGGAGAGTAAGACCTTAGTTCAAAAACACCAAAGGGAGTTAAAAAACATCCAGGCTATGGTATCCAGTTATGGCCTCTAGTACCCAGGATAACCTAGATTCCCTCAGGAAACACCTGAGAGTTACCTCTCAGTTATAGACTTTGCCATTCTGCGGGACTGAATTCACATTTCTAAACCATGTTTAGTATAATCCCCTTGCTAAGAAAACATTAACATCTCTTATCCTTGGTTTTATTTTAGTTTAACAACAAGTTATTTTGTTCATCTCATGGTATTATATTTTTTAGTACATTATATTATTCACAGATATATCATTTTTGATTTCTAATTGTACAAAGCCATTATGCCATGCTTCTATCATGCTGGGTTGTTCAAATTATGCATTCTTTGTATGTTGACTACAGTGTAATGATGCCTTTAAAAAAACAGTAAGGCTAGAAGGATAACTTTGGAGAATTCACATCCTATTATTTCATTGTTATTGGAGTTGCATAGTTCTCAAGCTGATAAAATGAGAAAGGTTAATTTTCTTCTTGAGCAATAGACTGAAAAACAGCATTCTTCTAAATTGTTATCTTGGTTATATACTATCAGAAATTTAAAAAATAATCAGTCTGTATGCTGAGAAATTGGGTCACTATTCTTGCTCTAATTTTAAGTATATCACAATTATCTCTGAAGAATATTTGCGTAGTACATGTAAGCTCTTACCATTCAGAACCTCCCAAGATTTATGATGGGCTAAAAACAATTTCCACACAGATAATGGGACACAAATTGGGATGACTCTGTGACTCAACTGTCACATCATGGGCCAGTGGCCTAACTCAATAACTCTAGTTTCCAAGATCAAAGTTAACAATGTGAGGAACTTAACAAAACTCAAATAAATTACACACATGGGCTTAGCACATTCAAATTGTCAAACAACTAAAATGATGTAAAAATATATAAATCAAGTGTTCTGGCTCTCACTCTGTCCCAGTGTTCTCCTGTCTCTCTCATCTGATTTCTCCTAATTAATGCTGTCATTCTGTTTTTGAATTCCTTTCCTGTGTTTCTTACATGAATATAAACTGATATGTTTCAAACACCATACAATAGCATATTATAAACAATTTTTAAATGCTTTTGCTTTTTCCATTGATAACATGTTCTGAGGATTTTTTAGTTTGAGATATTGAGGAATTTTTATTCTTGAATAGTGACCAGTCCATCCAGTGAAATATATCAGATGTATAGAAAGGTTAGTATTTTTATGAGGTTCCCACCTGGAGTCTCAGTCACTGATCCAAGGATACCCTTTAATTCCTGTTACTTAAGATGTTTTAGAAATGGCATTTTTGACCAAAAAAATTAAGAAGTGTGTTTTAAAAAATTTGCCATTTGAGGCATAGGAAATGTTTCTTTTATCAGAGCTCATGCAAAGGTCAGTTCCAGGAAGAAAAAAATCTAGAAACCTCAAAAGGAGGAATGAACTGATGTCAGATCCTTTGGTTGTTTTTAAGGAGGCACTTCCTTTGCTTGTCTCTCCTGGTCTCTTCTTAGTGCATTTAGTTCACAGCAGCAGGAATACAAGATAAATGTGCTTCCCCATCCTTGTTAATTTGCACACATTACAGGGAAGTATGAGGGGTAAGTGGTGATGTGGGTGGTGACAGTTCCTACAAAGAATCAAGGACACTGTGGTTCTTTATTTCCCCACAAAGCAGCTGGCATGTTGAAGTTATCAGACCATATCGGGCTTAAGGGACATTAAATGTCAGGAGAGCAGACCTGCTATAGAAAGCTGATGGGAGCTGCGGGAACCTTTAGTATCAAATGTTCTCCTGTATAATAATAGACAGCAGCATCAATCTCAGAAATGCTGCTACAAATGTCAAAGAAAGCCTTCCCTATACAGATTAAAGTTGCAGATAGAAACAGAGGACCAAATCAAAGCCCCGGCGTTCCTCTTTTGAAACCACCCTGCCAAAAATGCAATTTCTGAGTTATCAAAAAATGGAATCTCTCAAACAGCATTCATAAAGTCTCACATTTTGGTGTTATCACAGAGGCTTATACTGAGAAAACGCTATTTCTTCCTTTCCTCCCCTTCAAGGTTGAGGCAGCATCCTATCTTTTCTAACAAACTGTTTGCCTCAGGATGCCAAGCTGAGAGACAAAGAACACTGTGTTTGCTGAGCCAGAGAGCCACATACCAATACACTTGGGCCATTTCCTAGGAAACCCCTCTTTTCAAAGGGACCCAGAAAATAAAAATTTCAAATGACCTTAAGAAGCGAACATTAGTGACTTCTGAAGCAAATTTCATTTGGAGGAGCAATTTAGACATCACAAATACAGTAGAGTATCCATTGAGAAATCTTAGTGTAAAAATTGAGTTTGCTTTCAGAAGGCTTCTTTACAATGTGCCAGTCAAACATATAGTGTTAGGAATTTGATCTAGTAGAGAGGTAGTCAGGAGGGACTTTTTTTTTCTTACTGTCGGCAAGACACAGTATTGCAAATAAATAAATAAATTTCACCATTATCCCTTCAGGCATAGGAACATCCACCCATACGCAAACACACATGTTTAAGCAGCTGCTCCTTCACTAGGTACCTATGGAATTATTTTAACAATTTTCTTCAGATTCTGGAGCAGGGAATTCTGGGAAGGTTGGTGATTCTATTCCTTTCATTCATTTACCAGCAAAAAATGACAGTAATATGCTTTTCTGGTACCCTTCAGCATTATATCAGCTCCCTCATCCCCCCTTTGTCACCTTCAAGAATGTCTTCCTGAAACAGGCATGATGGCACTGTATGTGATTTTAGTGCTTGAAGGGTAAGTCAAGAAGATCAGGAACTTGAGATTGCCTTTGGCTACACAGCCAACATCAGGTCAGACTATTCCACACAAGACCCTACCCCCTCAAATTAAATAAACACACAAGACTATCTTGTTTTTGCACTACAACCAAGCTGTGAAAGGACAGCCTCTCCTGAACAATGGGATAGCATAAATCCTTATTGTACAAAAAACAACCTCAGTTCATCAAGTAGGAAAAACATTACATTTTGAGATTTGTACCTGACTTATATTTCCCTAAGCTATGCTGTGTTTATAAAAACAAGAGTATATTTAATGAAAAATTAAAAACTGGAGGTTCCAGGTAGGGAGGGGATAAAGATTAATACAGAAGAACCAGGGGGAGGTAAAAATAACATCTGTAAAACAATTTCTGTACCTAAGGTTCAGGGTAAATTGCTGAAGAGGGATCAGAAATATTATAAGAGCAAGTGAGTTTGCTGTGATGTTTCATATCCTAGGAATGTTAAGAAAATATATCCACAAAACAACAACAAAAATACACCCTTAAACTCTCGCCAGCATAATTACTTAAATATGACCTGAAAAAGGACAACAACAATACACAAGTCAAAATGGACAAGGTGGCAAGGGGAAAGCCACAAAGGCCTAAACCCTAAATAAAGAATTATAGTGAACTGGTAACAGGGTAAGAAATGTCTTCCCCAGGGAGAGCAGACCAATTGGTTATCCAATACCAAATGGCCAGCCCTAAAAATGTACATATAAATAACAATACAAATATTGAGCAGGTTATACTTAAAAATATAATATATATATGTATATATACATATAGATCATACACATACTCACAATAACAATTAATGAAAAAGAGGCCTATAATTTTAAAGAGAGCAAACAGGAGTACATAGGACAATTTGGAGGGAAGAAAGGGAAGGAAAAATGATATAATTGTATTATAATCTCAAAAACAAATAATGAAAAAGTTGTGAAGCACTGACAAAATGAAAGGAAAAACATGTCCCAAAATTATGACCTACACTAGTTACAATACTTAAATCTATACATTTCTTTAAAATTAACTACTGAAATCACAAAGGTGGCTCCCAGGCAAAAGTACTTGTTGCCCAGCTCAGTTCCCAAAATAACATTGGGAAAGAGACAGGACCACCTCTTGGGAGTTGTCCTCAGCCTCTTCCCCACACACGTGAAAACATGTGCTAACTAAAGAAGGAAAGAAAGAAAACTGTTAAACTCTGTGTTATGCCTTAGCCGTTTGTTCTACTAAGGCTCAGTGGTATCTTATAGAATTTAATTAGGTAATCTTCAGTAAGTGAAAGACAGGTGTGTCACTCAGCTTTCCAGAAAGATTCATTTTGACTCTTATGTTCAGTAGAGAACCAAGCCAAAGCCCTGACTGTTTGGGCCCATGCTAAAACTGAACATAGTGCCAACAGGAACCCTGTAGAACAAAGCAACTCATGTTAGTGTAGTTAGGAAAACACAGGGTCAGGGGCCTTGTGGTTACTGGATTCCAGGATACTCTTCAAAGGCATATTGAAGATGACCAGCTTTCTTCAACTAGGGCCCAATTCTGACATCTCTATCATTTTCTTGCCAGATATTGCAAACATCTGGATACCAAACATTCTAAAAAATGTCTAAAAAAAGTCTAACATTAGACAACATTAATTTATTAAATACTTTAAAGGGATCTCAATATCAATGGATTTTTCATTCATGTAAAATAAAATTAAATTTAGACTTACTGAATTAGTAATATATTTGTTGGACAAATTTGTTTTCTCATTCTGATACCAAATTTTGTCATTCTGACTGTGTCCTCTGAAATGGGAACTGCGATGAATTGATGAACACAGGAGATCAGAGCAAATGATAACTTATTATGGCTTTTTATAGGACAGTCTATTTTACTATATCAATAATACTAATCATAAAATAACAGCAATAACCATATTAATATCTAGCACTTACTGTGGACTTACTGCCTAGCAGGCACCATGCAATTATTACTTCATTTAAACCTGAAAATGGCTGTTCTATTATTATTTCAACTGAAATATTAGGAAAACCTGGGGTCATGTATTTAATAAGTAGAAAAACACCATCTTTCTCTAAAGTAGCTCTTACCATTTTAACTATTATGATTTAATGGCCAGCAGACACCCTAACACATCTATTCATTTGAAAAGGAAATTTGTGATTTACTATAATAACATTTTTCTACCTCAAAACTACTTCTCTGAAACTTCTTTCTTATAAATATTTAAAGAAAAGTATTTTATATAATTTTTATAAAAATGTAAATTGACTTGGAAAAAACACATTTCTCAAATGCAGGTAATAAGGGAAATGGGAATTAGGCATTCTGGAAGAAGAAAGAAATTGTGTTAGAATATTAAAATTTTAATAATGCTGCATTCCTTGCCACTAAGACTCATGTCTGAGTCTTGGATCCAGCCTTAGGGGTTTCATTTCAAATTGGCAAAGAGAACTTCCAACTTGGGCTTTCCTGGTTTCTAGACTTCAATTGTTTTGCTTGTCTGGATCTCTTTTTATTTTTTTGATTCTCTTATGTCCTTTTAAAGCTTTTGATTCCTGCTTTCTCTTTTATTTTCTTAACTTTCATCCCAGAAGACTTCCTTTTATAATGCAGGCATATTTGTAAGAAAATTGTTTAGGGAGTGGGCTCCCTGGAGCTCAGGACTCAGGAAATTAAGTGGCTCTGTGAAAATGTAACACGAAATCAGTTGTAGGTCAAGTTGAAAATCTGAAAAGATTCACTGGGTCTTTGGCCTGCTCTCTCTTACCTTGTAATTAATAACTACTTCCTTCATTTTCTTGAAAGAATCAAAAGTCTTTGAAAAATGAAGTTAAGATTTCAAAGCAATTGTGAATTCCTGCCTACTGTTTGATTTGTATAGTTTAACCCCAATAAGTACTTCTTAGATTTCTTTGAGTTTTGAAATATATCAGTATTCTTTATTATTATGAGATCTGATCTTGATTTAACTTGGGTAAGTGGCATTTATCGAGAAAACTGTTCTTTTCTTTAGATTTTCCAATTTTGTGGAGTACAGGTTTTTGAAGTAAGACCTAATGATTCCCTGGATTTTCTGTGCCTGTTGTTATAGCCCCCTTTATTTCTGATTTTGTTAATTTAGATACTCTCTCTCTGCCTTTTGGTTAGTTTGGATAAAAGTTTGTCTATCTTGTTGATTTTCTCAAAGAATCAACTCTTTATTTTATTGATTCTTTGTATTATTCTCTATGATTCTATTTTCTTTTATCTCAGCTCCCAGTTTAATTATTTTCTGCCTTCTACTCCTCTTGAGTGTATCTGATGCTTTTGCTCTAGAGCTTTCAGATATGCTTTTGTAGCTGGTATGAGATCTACCTAATTTCTTTATGAACTTTCTCTTAACATCACTTTCATCTGTCCTATCATTTGAGGTATGTTGTGCATCATTTTCATTGAATTGTAGGAAGTCTTTAATTCTTTTACTTCTTTTTTGACCCAGTGGTGATTCAGTAGAAAGTTTTTCAGTTTCCATGAGATTGTAGACTTTCTGATGTTCCTGTTGTTGTAATCTATTTTCTTATATTTGTTGAGACTTGCTTTGTAACCAAGTATGTGGTGCATTTTGGAGAATGTTCCGTGAAGTGCTGAGAAGAAGTGTGTGTGTGTGTGTGTGTGTGTGTGTGTGTGTGTGTGTGTGTGCAATAGTCATCGTTTAACTATCTGTTAAACCCATGTGAGTCATATTGCCTGCTAGCTCCATGATCTTTATTTAGTTTCTGTTTGGATGACATGCTCATTGGTGAGAATTTGATATAGAAGTCTCTCACAATTAATGTGTGAGGTTCATTGTAAAATTTAAGTTTTAGTAATGTTTCCTTTACAAATGTGTCTGGCATTGCATTAGAGACATAGATTATAAGATAAGGATTGCAATGTCCTGATAAATATGAAGTGTTCTTCTCCATCACTTTTGATTAATTTTTAAGTCTATTTTGGTATATATCAGAATAGCTATACCACTTGTTTCTTAGGTTCATTTACTTGAAAAATATTTTTCCAAACGTTTATTCCAAGGTAATGTCTGTTTTTGATTTTAAAGTGTCTCTTGGATACAGCAGAAGGATAGAACTTATATTGTATCCATTCTGTTAGCCTGTGTCTTTTTATTGGGAAACTGAATCCACTGATACTGAAAGATATTAATGACTAATAGTTGTTATTTTGATAGTGGTGGTAGTATATGTTTGTGTGTATGTGTGTGACTTCTTTGGGTTTTGTTATTAGCCATAAAGTAAAAGATAACTGCACTGCAATCCACAGACCTAAAGAGCAAAGGGGCAGGAAAGACTCAGGTGGGAAACATTTGAATCTCACAGTGAGGGGGGAAGAGAATAGACATCTAGGGCAGACAGAAGTGGTTTGGATACAGGTGACTGGGCATGGGAACAGGAGAGATCAGGTCGGAGGATGGATGGGGTGAGTACTGGGAGAAACAATTGGAACCACAGGCGATCTCCAGAATGAGCTAGAAACCTAGCACAATGAAAACTTCCAGGAATCTCTGAGAATGATAATAGCTAAGACTGTTAGCAATAGGAGATATGAAACTTTAACTATTCATCTCCTATAATCAGGTGAAGGGATTGGGACACCAACCCAACCACATAACTTGTGATCTACAATTTGCACTGCCTACAAGATATGCTGAAATAAAGGTGACCACAGAAATTACAGGAGTAACCAAATAGAGACTGGTCCAGCTTGAAACCCATACTGTTAGAAGGAGCTTGTCCTGACGCTGCCTGCAGGCCCAGGAGCCAGAGCCTGGGCAGCCCCGAGACCTGGGACATTATCAAACAGGAATGGAAAATTTTAAAAGTAAACAATGCTTCCTAATGATATTCTGATATACTTATAGATTATTGCATAGCCCAATTGTTATCACAGAGACTTCACATAGAAACTGATTCGAATAGATTCAGAAACCCAGAGCCCAACATGAGCCAGAACTCAGGAAATTGAGTAGAAGATGGGGAAGAAGAACTGTAGGAGCCAGAGGGGTCAAGGACACCCCAAGAAAACCGACATACTCAACTAACTGGACTCACAGGGGCTCACAGAGACTGAATTGATAATCAGAGATTTTGCATGGAACATGTTACAGTTGTGTGATTTGGTGTTCTCACAGGATTCCTAACAATGGGAGCAGAAGCTATCTTTAGCTCTGTTTTCTGCTTTGGAGATCCTTCCCTCCTTCTTGGTTGCTTCATCCATAGGAGAGGAAGTGGCTAATCTTACTCCCACTTCATGCCATGGCTGACTGATACATATGGAAGGCCTGCATTTTTTTTTTTTAAAGAGAAATGGGGCGGGTGAAGGTTAGGAGGATAGACTGGAAAGGGAGGAGAGAGGGAGAGGAAACTGTGGTCAGGTTGAAATAATTAATTAATTAATTAATTAAAAAAGAGAGTGATCTGGGAGAAGCTGGACAGCTCATTTATCTTACTCAGATGAACCTAGTTATCCTGTTAGACCCCTTTCAAAAGGGGAAAGTTCAAGTGGTATCTATAAAAGAAACTTCCTGGGCTAAATGAGGGACCATGGCCCCTCTCATAGGTCCTCTAACTGCCAGGCTCTACCCACAGAATACTCTCACTTCCCTAACTGCTCATCTCTGCCCCCACCTTACAGAGTAGCCCAATCTCTGGACATGAAATCCCAATAATCTCCAGCCTGGAAAGTTCTACCTTGAAAAGTTCTACCCTCTTCCCAAGAAATTTATTATAAACTCTCTGTCCTATTTGAACAGAGGCAGCCACTAGCTTATTTCTTCTCTCCTAATAAATCTCTTGGGTGAGATTTGCTGTGCCATATGACTTTGTGGAATTCCTTGGCTTTCAGCTGCCAGATTTTCCATCTGAGCTGCAGTATCCAGCCAGGGTTTGGATATCATTCTGTGGTTTTCCAAGACTAACACCTGTGTACTGATCTATACCACTATAGCTGTGTGTTGCATTTGTTTAGCATTACCAAAGCAAATTGGAGAGAAAGAGTTAATTTGGCATCTATGTCATGATCAGTAAAGAAAGCCAAGGCAGGAACCTGGAGGCTTGGACTGAAGAAGCAGATGCCGTGAAGGAACACTACTTACTGCTTTTCTCAGATCATGTTCAGCCAACTTTCTTCTACCTCCTATGGCCACTTAACCAAGAATAGCATTGACCATAGTGAACAGAGCCACTCAGGACTTCATCTGTTCCTCACAGTAGTGAGACTTGCATGATTCTCCAGACTCATGTTACCTGGGTGCCCGTCCTGAGGCTCCTTTTCCTGTGCCTTAGAATGAATAACTGAGGCTGGCACTTTCTCCATAGGTTAAAATATATAATTACTTCCGTCTAAACTATCTATTTTACAATTTGTTTCTAAACATTTATTCTTTCTCTGGATTATTTGGTCACAAAGAGAATTGTGTCCTTTTGAATCAACCACATATTAATTTAATTTAATTTTAAGTAACTATTTAGAATTAACTGACATTCTTAGTCCTTTTTTGCATCCAATGATAGTTCAGGATAATATTTATTATTGAACTATTATAATATAGGGTAAAATATCTAAGCCCCAACTTATTCTTAAATGTTCTCAAAAACATAATGTCATGTGGCAGTGTACAATTTATTGCCAAGCTTAGTTCCTACCTTCACCACTTCCTTTGTGACTTCTATCCTAACATTACAGAATCCCATGGAGATGTATAGATTTGGGGTCTGGTTGATTTTCCTGTGTGACTTTTATATTTATCTGTGAGTTTTCATAAGAAAGTTTATGCAGATTTTAAAAATAAAAATATGCAGTTTAGAAATACTTGACAGAGCCTCTTGAGATATCATTCATCAGGGAAACAAAACATAAACAGAAATACTTCATGTTGGTATTTGGGGTCAACTTGAAACAATAGTTCAGAGTTCAGGAGGTTTATAATCCAAAGTGCACTGGCAACAAAGTGTTTGAAATATGCTCATCATTGGGAGCCATTTCTGTTTTCTTTCTTTTTTTTTTTTTTTTTTACTTATAAACAATCTTTTTATTTGTAATCTCTTTGGCTTACATTCCTATCAACACTTTAAGAGACATACATGTTTTGACCCACACATGGATGTGTAAGTTCTCATTCTTGTCAAGTTATTTCTAAATATTTAATCTCTCTTAGAAGAAAGTTCTTTATCACAGAACAAGTTATCAAATTATCTTTTTTGTACTTTAAATTTGAAATATTTTAAATTTAATTGTTATTTAATGATCTTTACATTTTTTTTTTATCTTTGCCATTTTATTTTATTTTTTTTTTCAAAAAGGTTCAGAGGAAATGGGAATGTTTATGTGAGCCTGAAGAGATTTAGTTAGACTCCAAGATGAAAACTAAATATAAGCATATTAAAAATGACAGCGTTTTAAAAATTAAGAGTCATAAATTGTTTTATTCATTTATGACTGAATTAGATTTACGTATGGTAAATAGGTGAGTTCATTTAGTTATTGTGGACTCCAATAGTTGTTGACCATTTGGCTTTTTTCCCTGAAATGAGAATCTAGCCATTAATTAATAGAATTGCTTTTGAAAGCTGTTTGACTGAGCACTCAGTCTGCTGAGGGCAGGTCTCTAATGTTCTACAAACTGCATTTTACAGAGTGCAACTCTAACAAATGGCAAGTCTCACAGGTTTCACACAAGTGTAACCTTTAAAAAATATTTTTTTAAAATGAGAATGTAAAGCTATAAAATACTCAGATATTGTTTTGGAAGAGTTTATTATTTATATGATATAAACCTCTTCATACAAAAATGTAAGGATTATTAGTCTAGTTAAAATATCAATCTTCTACTTACTAGCTGTGTGAGTCTTGGCAATTAATACCTGATTTAACTTCTTTATCTATAGACATACCTTATGGTTTTGCTTTGAGAATCAGGTATGAAAATGTTTCATAAGGGCTTATACATATTATATCAGGGATGGTGCTCAAGCATTTGGTGAACGTTGACATGAGTCTCTGATCAAACAGTACTCAGCAATCAAACTAGTACAGTTAATTTGAAATGCCATAGCAAATCAGAGTATAGGAAGCAGTACCAAAGAGTGCTCAAATTTATATTTGTCCTCCTGTCCTAATGTATACATGATAAAATCTCCATGTTCCTCTTTTGTCTTCAGTAAGATCCACCTCCTCTATGGCACCATGGATAACCTAAATCCTTTGATATTTATCACATTAAAGTAATTTTGGATATCATGACAATTTTTCCATGGATGAAGAGACATGCTTCAACTGAGTTTGTCAAGTCAATGGTATGGCAATTCACAACTTTGGTAATATGTAATCTGCCAACAAAGTCACTTCCTGCCTGTTGAAGGACTTTTTATTCTTTAATAGTAGCATTTTGGCAAATATACTTTTGTAATAATTAGTCACAAAATTAGTCCTAGCAAGCTTCTTTTCCTAAGGACAGGAAAAGAACCTGCCATTTATCAATAGAAACAATGACAGTGCTCAGAAAAATCACCCCTGATGCAATATTACCAGCTGCATCAGGCTGCTGCGCTCTCTGTGGAAATTGTTTGAACATCATTCTTTCTTATTTCTTTGTTTTTCTCTGCATGACCTCCCCTTTGCTACCCTTTGTGCCTTAGCTTTCGATTGCCCTGCTGTGTTATTCTTCAACCTTTTTACATATTTATTGTTCCATAAACCTAGATGTTGATTTTCTTTCATAGTTGATTTAATTTATTTTGTGAGTTTGTGTTCAATTTATGGATTTTGAGATAAATCTCTCACTGGTTCTTTACACTATAGACTGCATAAAATCTGATTTATAAAAGTTCACTTTGTTTTTGATGTAAAAGCAAATACTGCATTTGATTTGCCCTTGGTCACATGGGGTTATGGAGGAGGGGGAATGTTCTTGATATCGGTTAAATTGGTCTTTTTTGATTTTCAGTTGAAGTAAAGGAGAAAGGAATTGACATTTGGCTGAGTTTGATATTTGAGCTGACTTTAATTTTTGATTATTTTCAAATGGTTATGTATATTTGGGTCTAAGCAATCAGCATCCACAGCAGAGCTAGCTTTGTAGAAAGAAACAATTTCTATACTTAAAAGAAAAAAATGTATTACTTTAGAGTTTAAAACGATCTAATGAGTAAGACATAGACTATTCTATTCTACTGGTCTTGGAGACACATTATTATCATTTGGGTCTTAAATGTTCACTAAAAGTTCAGTAAGTAGAGTAAGACATACCTACAATGAAACACCTCACATTAAAAAACTATATCACTGTGGAATTAAAATATTGATGTTAAAAAACCCTCAAATCCCCAGTAGTGAACAGTTTAAATTATGCCTAAGATATTCTCAGTTAGTGATGTTTCACCTGGTAAAGTTAAGAAATACTGCTGGGCCTCTTGAATAACATCTTTGTCCATATTTGCCTATAAAATTGGTATCTTAAAGATGAGGTGCTTTATATTCTAGGTATTTATGCCTGGACAACTGTCCTTAATTAGTTAAAAAACTAATGAGGGTTTTATAGAGAACTACAAAATAAAAATTAAAAAAAGGATATGGTAGCTTATTTGAGAAAAAAGATAGAAAGACAGAATATGATTTTATAAAACAAGTCAGGATGACAAGAAAGACTAAATTTAGAAGAGTGAAAGAATGATTTATTTAGTCTCTCATGGTTCAGGTTAAGATAAAAGTAAGGACTTCTGGAGGCATATCATAGAAGTCACAAAGGAAATTTTAATTCCTAGAACTCTAATACACATAAGTATTAAACTCAAGCCATGTAACTCCAGATGCAAGATACATTCCCAGAAATAACTTTTCCTGAACAAAGAAACTGCAAATAGCTTTCCATTTTTTCAACACCTTCTTTTTACAGTTTCTATTTTTTTTTTAAAGAATGTAGGTTAATAGGACAGCTAGATGAGATGCCTAAATGAATGCACTTCTCTTTTGATCTACATTTTCCTTCCAGCCCATCATCATTCTTTATATTATGTGGAATAAAAGGAAAAGACAAAGAATGAGCAAGTATAGGAGAGATTTCATGAAGAAATTCATCAAAATTTCTATAGTTTCCTTTTTCGTTTTGTTTTTGTGCTTTCTAAAAATTTGGGTTTTTTTCCAGAAAAATAATATGAAGTGTAAATGGAGTGGATTGGGGGAGATATCTTGGAGGTGTTGGGTGAAGGGAAAGACTATGACTGGGGTGGGAGGGGAGGGGAGCTTGAATGGGGATATATGGGTGAAAGGTATGACTTTGTTCATAATAAAAATAAATAAATAAGAATGAAAGAACAGACTACAACCAACATGCACTGTACGAAGTTTTTGCATTATTATATCAAGGTCTCACTCGTAATTCCTTCTCATAATTAAAAGAAACTAAGAATAGTTTTAATGAGTCACCAATCTTTAGCTCTTTTATAATCTACAGTTCCACATGTTAAGAGCCACAAGAAAGGCACATGAAGAATGGAAGGGACTTGTAAACAGGAAAAAGTTGCATATCTCAAGGATTATTTGACAAAGCAATGACTGAAAAAAATGCTTATGATGCTGCTTAGCATCATGGCTAAGATCCTTACTAATGCAGAAGTTCCATGCTGGAGATGTCCTTATAGAAAGAAATGTTTAGCATTTTCAGAGGGAAAGCCCCTATGATGACATGTGAGGGAAAAAAAGTTACCAATAAGCCAGAAACAGGAGCCTGAGCTCAGAACACCAGCCTTTAGAACTCTGAGAAATCAGTTTTGGTGTTCCAGCCTCCTCATTTATAGACCTTTGCCATGGTAGCCTTAGTAGACTAGTACCACAGCAAAATATCAGAGCAATCACTTTCTGATTTCTTAAGAGCCAGTAGTTCAAAGGTTATCCAATTTGTTCATCATTTCATATCTATTTTTCATTAACATTGTCTTCAGGGTTAATAGGATTTAAAAGAAAGCTAGGTTTGGCATAAGACTTTTAAGAAGCAGTTTAAGAAGCTCTGTCTTTTGTTTCCTTGAATCTTCCCAGAGAAACTTAAAATCTGTCTGTGGTCTTTCTACAACACTTCTATTGTTAAAACTATTATAGATTGTGGACACTTTAAAAGTGAAAGGTATTTTTATTTTGTATCTTTGTAGATTCTCTCATAGGAGACAAGAGTAAATGTCTTCAGAGCCTCATGCAGCACTCTTGCACATCAAACACCGAGAAAATGTGATAGTTAACCAGAGGAACAGTTTATGAGTCAAAGATCCATGACAGTAGGCTTTTCTAGACTTAACTTAACTGAGGGTGAAACCAGTTTAAATGACTCTTTTGTTTTACATTAATTTGTCTGTGAAAGGGCTCCCCTGAAGCCAGATCCTCTCTTTCTGAGCCATTAAAAGACACAAAAGAGTCAAAAATAGAAAGCAGAACCTCATCTTTCACATGTTGGCTATATGGAAGAACAAGCCAAGAGTATCTGTGAACTCAAGGCTTCCCAACACAGAACAATAAAATCAGAGAGCTGTTCCTAGCCAGTCACAGCAAGCATCAGAGTATGCTATCCTATGGTGAGAAAGGACAGGATGGCATCAAAACTCATGGCTTAGACAGGGTTTTGCACATAATACTTGTAATGGTAAACAGAGAGCAGTTTGTCTAGTGAACTCCCTGTGTGGGGGAGGAAATACCAAGAGACTGGAGTAAGTCTGCCCAGGCCCAAGAACTCTGGCTCTCTGACTCAGGTCTTCTCATACTTCTCTTAGTGGTCTAAACCTTCCAAAGGTAGAAGACTGTTAAATGGCATGGACAGTTTGTGGAGCCTCTTGAAGTAGAATCAGACTATGTTCTTGTTGCATGAACTGACATCTCGGGGCCCATTCCCTACAGAGGAACACCTAACCCAGCCTAAATACTGGGATGAGGGAATCGGACCTACCTCAATTGGATATGCCAGACTGAATTAACACTCCTTGGGACTCCTTGTCCTTCTTGGGGAATGGAGTGGCAGGAGGCTGAAGGAGGACTGGGAGAGACTGGGAGGGGGGAAGTGGGGAGGAGCAGGGTATATATGGAAAAAACTTTTTAAATAAAAAAGGAGTTACACAAGCTGAGCCTCAGTGTGCCTCAGTAGCAGCTAACAAAGTGTGCTGCAGCTCCCACATGAGGCAAATGGGGATTTCATATAAATACAAAACAAAAAGCCAGAAGCTATGAGCTGGAAAGATGGCACATAGTCAAGAAGAGCCAAGTTTGATCCCCAGCACTCACAAGGCAGCTCACAATCATTTGTGACTCTAGTTCCAAAGGAGCTCATGATCTCTTTAGGCCTCTGCAGGAGCTAGACAAACATGGATGCAGACAAATCACCAATCCACATGGAAAAAGATGATATAATTTAACTTCATTTTAAAAGAAGAACCTGGAAGATTTTCTAATTTGGTTTAGAGTGGAAAGAAATAATTTTAAAGATAAAGAATTTTTAAATGAGAGTGGGCTGCAGATAAGGCAGAAAAGGAAAACGTTTTCTTCAGTTGGTTTTGTGCAACTGCTTACTGTTTTAAGAAAGAAAATACATAAATATTTGGTTCTTGGAGTTGACAACTAATCCTTCCTAATAGTTTCCAATGTAACAATAAGCAGATTTGCCTAGTACTACCAAGCACAGCTGGCAGCTGCTGCAACGGGAGAGTCCACAGTCAGTAGACTGTGGTATAAATACACAAATGATCAATGACCACCCTTTGTAAGTTTCTACAGACATAAGTTCTGAAAGGGCAGTATGGGCTGTGCCCAGTATAATACTGACAAGCAATGCCTGGAGCAAAGAGCTCTGTTGAAGGGTTTCAGTTTATAGAGAAGTGAGAAGGATGAGACACTGTGGATCCTACCAAGTTTCTCAGACAGGCAGAGGAATCCAGATTTGTCTGGCTAATGAACTGAATTCTCAGTGTTGAGGTTGATGACTAGATCTGGGGTTGTGCTGGAAGCAATTTTCTTTTTTATTTTCAGACATTTGAAACAGAAAATGGCTTTTAAAAAACAGGAGCTTCAGAGACACAACATCTAGCTTTGGCCAGCAGTTGCCTAATCTTAGTGACTAAGATCTTAATTATGATTTACCAACAATGCCTTTGACTATAGATACTGAGAAGAATATGACAAAATTGCTCCTGTAATGAGTAGAAGTGATACACTTTACAAATCCACCAACCACATTCAGAGTCGTAAAACTAGTCACTTAGATCTAATACTTGTAAAGTAAGTAACTGTATAAAGGGCTTATGCATATACACAGAGAAACTATTTTAATACTGCTTGTTTTGACTCTAATTAGGGTAATTGTGGATCTCTTTTGTAGGTACACAGTGATCTTTCTTAGGCCTTGAGTAATTAATTAGATGCTGCCAACCTCTACCTGTGTCTGAGTAAATGGAAATGGCCAGAAATAAGCTAAGAGTGGGAAATCTCAGATGCTAAAAATGACTGCACATGCTGTTCAAGATGAGCAGTAGGAAGGAACCAAAACATAAATGTTTAAGTATTTCTGAGCACTTATTTACTAGTGTACTTGTAGCTGAAATTTTCTTTGTGCTGCCAACCAGCTTCCAAATAAAGATAGAGACATTTTTTAATTATGAGTCCTTGGCCTTAGCTTGTCCCATTAGCTCTTTTAACTTGATTTCACCAGTTTCTGTTCATCTATACTTTGTCTCAGGCTATTTAGCTTTCTGTATGTCCTACTTTCCTGCTTGACCCATGCAATCTAGGCCCTGCAATCTCCCTATTGTTGCCTTTTCTTTCCACTCCTAGCCTAACTTCTTCCTTTCTCTTCCTCTCCCTGCCTGCAAGTTCTGATTATACCTTCCCTCTTGTAGTTGACCATTCAGCTTTTTATTAGACTAATCAGGTATCCTAGATAGGCAAGGTAACACAGCAACACAACTTTACATAATGTAACATATCTTTACATAGTTAAGCAAATATTCCAAAACACAAACAAATGCAACATCTATATACTCAGTTCACTTAGTGAGATTTTGAAGAGACAAATCCTGCCTACCTACTGTCACTTCACGGGTCTAGCACTATCAAGAATCTCAATGATGCTGGTTGTTTTCTTAATCCTCTCAAGAAAAAAACCAAATTATCCATTATATAAATCAAAATTTTATCTAGCATTTGGCTTGTAATAGAATAGAGCTTCTGTTAAAGCCTCAGTATTAAATTCTTTCCACTATTGCTAATATTTTGTATTATATCAGAATTGTATAACTAACTCAAATATTTTTTGCATTTTTATTAGATATTTGAGAGCTTTATACAATGCATTTTGATCATATTCACCTTTTTCCTCTACTCCAAGACCCATTACTTTCCTACACTCACCTAACTTAGTGTCTTTTTTTTGGGGGGGGGGGTGATATAGATGCTCCAGTTATGGCTGAGCATTCTATAGTCTCTTGTTCTCTGCATCTTGACTTATTGTATGTATTTCTATTAGTCTGCATCTACTTCAAAAAGGAGTTTCTCTGATGAGGGCTGATTTATGCCCTAATCTATAAGTATAAAGACAAGTCATTAGGAGTTAGTTTAATACTATGTCTATTTAACCATGTGATAGTAGTAGGTATTTCCTTAGGCCTATGACCTATATAGCCACATGTTCTTGGCCCGGCATGAGTTTCAACTTTTGGTATAGGACTTAGATCTATCTATAAAGTGTTTGGTTGCTTTCAAGGCATTCATGTCATTATTGCACTAATGGAAATGTCTTGCATCCACCTTCAGGCACCCAATGGATAAAAATAACAACAACAAAAAGCCCAGTGCCAGGAATGGGTTACTTCTGTTGGAGTTGTTGGCAAATGAAGTTCCACAGACCCCAAAGACTGGAAGCTATTATTACTTCTCTTCATTACCTTTCATAACTATCTAGGAAGACCCTTTTGTTTCAGATACCATGTACTTAATTCATACCAAACGTAAAAAAAAAAATAAACTGACACTCACCTATAAGTATTGGTAGCTTGGTAGCTATCTTTCATAATGCTGGAATGTGTTCTGTACACTACTAGTGAAGAAAAATTACAAATCTCACCCAGCTATTAAATCTGGGAATTATAATAATAAATCACATTTTTTTAAGTCACATTGTTTTTGACTGCTTTTAATTTTACAAAGTACCTCTATCAGGCTTCTACTTTCAAATAATTTCTGAAAATGTGTGTGTCTGTCTGTGTATGTGTTTGTGTATATTTAATATATCTACCTTTCTGATATTTTTCCTTCTTTTTAGGTAAAATGTTTAGGCCTCTATGCTGTGGTTATCTGTGCCAATATGAAGATTGATAGCTCCTCTTAAGACTACTTAGGTAGTTAAACTCAAGGCCCATTTTACAACCTACACACTGTGGATCAGCATCACTCTTGTGTGGAGCTAACGTGCTCCTTGTGTTTGTTTTGTTCTGAGAATTTCTGCTCTATTATTTAATTTTCTGATATAACCATTCCCCTCTACATGGTAGGTTTTATAGCTTTGCCTATGTATTTTTCATCATTAATGTTTTCCCTTCCACTTCACATTTCAAGTATTTAAATCAGGAAAGTATTCTCCTGCCAATTTTTCTAATACCATTGTCTGAGAACTCTAAAGGATCTTTACAAATATAAAATTGTGGTATTTTCTGCTATTGTCAATGTTCTTTTTTTATTTACCAAAGTTGCATGTGAAAATGAAAACAGACAGAAATCAAACTTACAACATGACTGTGTCTAGCCCTTACCTTTCTACCAGGACTTCACAGTTGCCAATAGGATAAATGAGAGGAGTCTATGTGTTATCATATGAATCATTCCACCTTGCTACTTTTCTAGAAGTTTTATAAATTTCATTGAGCTCTGGTTAACCTCAAGAACTACCATGCTTAGATTGTAATAAGTCATTCAATGTCTAGCTGCAGCAACTCATTTCTGCCTCTGCAGAGAACACATCTTCTGTTTGTCATTCATCCTGACATGTTTGCATCCCTAGTGAGCCACACTTACTGAGCTCTGCTTCTAGAGACAAATCAATGGCCTTGAGCCTGGCTTCATTTTCTTTAGGAATGTTCTTCCATTCAGCAGCTGCTTACTTACTTCTGATCTTCAGTCTTTTCTTTCCTGAGAATGATGCTTAGAAGTTTTGCTACTTGTACTGTGTGTGTGGAGGATGGTTTTTCCCAATACCTGCTTAACTAGCTACCAGCTATGCTCATATTAACCATAGAGTGACAGGCAGAAATCTCAGTGTCCAGAGCCTCTAGAGCACTGGACACTACACATAAGCAGTGCTTACTTTTCTTTGTTTGTTTCTTTGTTTGTTTGTTTATGTCCTGACGGTTCTGAAACATATTTTGTAGGCCAGGCTGACCTCAAACTCACTGAGATCCCCCAAGAGCTGAGATTAAAGACTTGTGCTACCATGGCCCCAGCACAGTGCATACTTCTTAAAAGTCCCTTCTCACGCTTCCCTACACCCAAATAATTATATTATGCAAACAGAATGAAGCATTTGATGCTTACCAAAAATAGGATCAATTCAGTGAGGGAAACAGAATTTACCCCTAAAGACTGGTCACTTAAAAAATGGATAACATGTTAGGCTGTGTAGTTTATCACTGGCACGCAGCCTGGAACCTAGAAGAGATAATGTGTGGACAAGTAACACTTCATTAAAAATTGAAGATGTATTCCTTGCATCAGCAATGTGCTTCTTTCAGCTGTTAGTACTCGGTGTGTAATCTGTGTGACGGTGATCCCAAGGAAAAAGATTGGGATGCATTTTTTAGAGCAAGGAAATTGCATAAGCTTTTGCTGGTATTTTCCCAAAAAATTATTTATAAGGTAATGATAGCCAGGAACTCAAAGCAATGTTTGCAAAGCACACTTAAGACTCATATAAGAGCCAGACTAGCTATTTTGCCAGATGCTGGTTGTCTGAACTAGGTTTCAAGGGAGACTTTCTGTTCACTGGCATCTTTTTCCAGAGATGTGATTTTTCTCTGGACTTTTCTAGGCTAGTGATTGGAGTTTCTATTTGGCATGATCTAATGTGAAATTAGCCAGAAAGACTATTGAAAGAAAGATTTCATACTATAAGCCCATGCTAAACATAAAAACCATAGCAGAGACTCTGGGCTGCTTTCTCTGTGATCTATTGGGCCATAAACTGGAGCCGGTCAAAAGAAGCCCAGCAAACTATTTTCAGTTGGAGACAAAAGCAAAACTGCCTCACTTGTTTTTCTCCATTGTTGTGCATGGTGAGCTAGTAAACTGGGCAGGATCTATTTTACTTATGGTTAGCAACAGGAAAGCAGTGCTTTTCTACACAGTGTGATGCCAGTGCAGGGACCAGGATACTTGCTTTGACTTACTTCTCATTTCAGAGTGTTAACGGGCAGCCTACAAAAGAAGATGAAAAAGAGAAAAAAATCCAGACTCTAAATCTTTCAAAAAACGATTTCCGCAAAACCTAAAACCATATTTTAGAGTTGATTTCTGTGGTATTTCTGAAATCATCCACACACCTGAGGAATTTTAGACACAGCTTACAAAGTGTAATAGCAATATATGTATATGTATATATATATATATATATATATATATATATAATGAGATACCAATATTAAATTTAAATTCATAACTACAGAAAAATTTGAAATACCAAAAAGAACACATAAAATAAAATGCTTGTGGTTATCTTCACCAAAGCAAGGCTCAAGGTACACTAGGACTCTGAAAAAGCAAAACAGCAAGCAAACAAGCACATTTGTTTAGACATTGTCTATGTAGTATGTGGTCTGTGGATCAAAGAGATCCCACCAAGAATTTCAGAGAAAACACTGTCTTCATTCCATTAGCTTATTAGCTAATAAACAGCTGCATGGTCACAATGATTAATGGAGCTCTACTTCAAGTATGAGGAAATGTATTTAACTGTGACACCACACAACTATAATTTATAAAAAGGGCAAGAGGAGTTAATAGATGAAGTTTACAAGAAGAAATATATATCAGAAATTAGTGCTCTGTACCTATACATTAACTCAGTGCTTGTTGCCATGGCAAGTCATCAAGGTGTTGCACTTGATTAGAATCTTTGCTTCATTCGGCATATTGAAAACCTAGATTCACATATTGTGCTTTGGCATATTTTAGTCCAGTTCTATGGTTCTGCCATGGTATCCATCAAGACCCAGTCAGATGAGATAGATAATTGACACCTGTTATTTTAGCTAGACAATGGAGTGTAAGTGAATTTCCCCTGGCTGCTAGAAAACTGCCAAGTAAAGAAGAAAACATTAAGGCTTTAAGCAGCTTGCAACTAGAAGAAGCGACTCTTGCCAAGAGGATCCTAAAATGATGATATTGGAAACTGAGAAGACCAGGGTGGGCAATATGATTTGGGGAAAAACTCTTGACAAGTGGTGCTAATATTATCAATTATTAATAATAAAAAAAACCATAGCAGAGACTCTGGGCTGCTTTCTCTGTGATCTATTGGGCCATAAACTGGAGCCAGTCAAAAGAAGCACAGCAAACTATTTTGAATTGGAAAAAGCTAATTTTAGGAGGATAAGTCTCCATTGTCTAGCTAAAATAACAGGTGTCAATTATCTATCTCATCTGACTGGGTCTTGATAAGAGATTTATATACCTGGACCTGAGAGTATGAGAGGAGTCTCCCACATGCTGTGCTGACATCTTGGGGTATGTGTGAGGGGGAGACTACAATGCTTTTAGGTTCAAGTATTTGAAAATCATAAAGATGAAATTCTATGTAAGTAGAAAAAGAGGTTGCTGTCAATGTAGAAATATTGTTAAAGAAACAATGAGAGAAAGAAAATGAAAACTATAGAGAACAAGCAAAGAGATCCCATTCCTCTTTTGTGTTCTCATCCTCTGAACTTTTGCTAGTGCTTCCTTTAAGCCAAGACCAACAGGAAGTCAACTAGAAATCATTTCAGTTTACAGATTCCTAGCCCCACCATCACCAGCTAAATTTAACTGCATGAATATGATTCTGACAGGCAATAGCTTAATAACTGTCACTGTCAATGAAACTCAGTAACATGTTGACTAAACTATTTCCCTATGTCACATACTTCAGAAAACTTTTAGACATAGTTATCTCTAGCATCTCTAACAGGTTGATTTAATTGGTACCCCATTTGATTCTAATTTTTTTTGATAAGATGGGATCATTCAGCACAATTAATTTGGAACTATAGGATAAAATATAAAAATATCACTGATTTGTCCCAGGAAGAGTATTCTTACCTACCCAAACTGTTCTTTAATTTTGATTCCATTGGGTATTTCACTCTTTTCCATTGCTAAACATCCCAAAAGTCAATGGAGCTAGTCACTAAAGATCTACAGAGTTATTTATGATAGTTATAGTCTCAAGTTCTTGAAAGATCCACAAATGCTGAGCATGAATCATGCTTTAACTTCCTATGACTGCCTGAGCATGTGAACCTTGGAATATAACTGTATTGTCAAGCATCTGCCTTATCCTTTCAAGATGGTTTTAATATGCATATCAAACAGACTTTCTTACAACTTTAGATAAATAAATACTGACTTCAGAAAATTCTAAAGTAATTCTGTAATTTCTGCCTACATCCACACCTTTGGCTATGTGAAAGTATATTCTCATTCTTTTAACTTGATGAAACTAAATCTCAGGCATCTGGTGACCATTTTAATGAAAAAGTATGATTCTCTCTGATTTTTATGACCATAAACCACAACAGGAATTGATGTTTCACAGTTTGAGAGATGCCAAAAGTCTCAAGCTCAAGCTTTCTTCTGGGCTGCAGACAGTTGCCTTTTTGGTGTCTACACATAATAGAGAGGGAACTTGTTCCCTGAAAGAATAAATCTTTAAAAGAAATATTTACCCTCATGTCTTACTTATCTACCAAATGCTCATTTTTAAAATCATCACTTGAAAGACTACATTTTTACATGAATTTTAGGAAAACAGGAATATCAAGTGATACTAGAACCAAAGAGAATTCTTTTTGATTTCTTAAAAGTCCAGTAATTAGATATGCTACTGTAGTAATATGTTTCTGGCCTGTCCCACCTATGGTTCAGACCTGCAGACCCACAGTCCCATAGTCCTACAGAAACACGCAGAAGTTTACATTAATTTTATGCTAATTGACCTTGGGCCCAGGCATATAACTTGCTAACTCTTTACTCTTAAACTAACCCATGATTCTTATCTTGTTAAGCCATGAGGCTTGGTACCTTTTCTCAGAATAGCATTTCAATTTCTTTCTTCTGTGTCTGTTGGTAGTTCATCTGGGGGCTCTCTTGCATCTCTCTGGTGTCTCTGCCCTGCTCTTCCTTTTCCCAGGATTTTCTAAGTCTGGTAGCCCCACCCATACTTCCTGTCTGCCTTCTGGCCAATCAGCTTTTTTCATTAAAAGAACAAAACATTAGGAGGGACAAACAATCACATTGTACCAGACCATAGTCTCACTACATACTATCTTTCAGTAAACCAAATAAAAGGCTTCTTTAATTATTAACATATACTGCTAAAATATATACATATTATATATCTGATATATAAATCACCACAATGCCATACAAATCCAAAGAACATCCCAAATATTTGAAGCTGAATTTTTTTTTTTTTTTTTTAGGATTCAGAAGCTGTCTGGCTTTAGAAAGGCAATGTAAATGTAATGTAATGTCAAGATAAATAAGATTGGTAGAGTAGTCTTATATTCACACACACTAAATCAGAATCCAGTAACACATGTTGTCAGATAAACTATAAGGACATTTTTTTTAATATTGAGGACATGAAAGTTTGTAGAATTAAAAACAAAGGATTAAAGACATCTATACTATTGACATTGTCATAAATAAAATAATTGCATGTCTCAAATAAATCAGTATTCCCAATTATCTAACCTCTAATTATGACATCAAAGAAAGTCTTATAAATGTGATGCTTAAGTAGAAAACAATTAAATATGTTTGTATGTGAAGGAAGAGAAGTTAGTTGAAAGTTAAACACACAAAAAGTAACAGATGCTCTAAAAGCTGAGAAGTCCAAAGGAAGATTTATTCATTACTTCTATCTATTCAGCATTTGCTAAGAACATTATTGATACCATTACTGTGTCAGAGTTTAAATATAAAAATATGAACACACACAAGACCCCATTTCTGACATTTTGGAGTCTTTAATATAGCAAATGGAATGCAATAATCTAAAAAAAAAGTTGTAAAGTAGAAATCCATAGAATTACAGTAGAAGAGAAAGAAGGTCATAGTTGCTTTTTTTGAAAAATGGGCCATTCAAATAACTCATTAAGATTATATTTGGAAAATACTTTTTATTCTATAGTTCAGGGGAAGTATTAGAGAAAATTTCACAGAGGAATGGTGTCATCAGAAATGATATTAATGACATAAAAAGGATTTTATTTTATTTATTACCTATGGAATATAATCACTAGGTGCTTTTTCTATACCATACCATATTACAGTAACTACTGCATTGCTACCATTTTATTTAAATAAAATATTGATTAAATTTAAAAATTAGTCAAAAATACTATAATAAACTTATTGCATGCTATCAGTTAAATCATTTTTATTAAAATTATGCTTTTAAACTATCTAAGGCATTCTATCCTAGGATCACTTTTAGCATTATGTATCACTACTAACTAAAAGTTTTTCCTGTAAACTTTTACAAACAACTGCCTTTTTTATTCTTGGCTTGGTCACTTCCAAAGACTGTTACAGTAGGGTATATCATGCACAAGAAGGATGCAAGATTCAGGTATTTGCACTACATTTTAATGCTTTGAGAAATCAGGGACAAGATCTACTTGGTTTGAAAAAACAAAACAACAACAAAACCAAAACCTTGCTTGGTTTATTTATTCAGGAATCTTTTGAAGACAGTACTTTAGCAAGTACCTTATTAAAATTAAACAATAAAAATTCCATTCTCAAAGCTTTCTTCTATAAAATTCAATCCAAATGTGATATAATATTTATGGGTGATACCTCCAGCAGCACTTTAATACTTCAGTTATCTGGGTGTTGTAGTAAGTTTTTTTGGCCTGTTTGGGTCCGGAGATTTGTGACCTGGCGCACGTGTGGCGCCGGTTTGGAACTTGGTTCGCGCGCCCGTGGCTTTTGTCCCCCAAATGAAATGAATCACACGTTTATATATTTTAACACTGTTTGACCCATATCTTAAGCACATTATTACCTAGCTCTTTTATCTTAAATCAACCCATTTTTATGAATCTACCCACCACGTGGCTTGCAGCCCGTGGCTCACCTGAATTCCTACATGCTTCTTCTTCGGGGGACAGATGTCGACTAGTAAACTCCACCCCTTCTTCCTACCTGGCTGCCTCTGATTCTCCACCCACTTCTACGGTGCCCTGCATGGGTCCAAACAGTCTTTATTTATATCGTACAGAGAACATTCCACCACATCTGGGATTTTTTTCAGGGAGTTCTATATGAAATTGGGAATTGTTCATTTAAGTCTATAAACAATTGTTTTGAAGTTTTGATAAGGATTGTATTGAATCTGTAGGTTGCTTTGGTAGGACAGCCATTTTTACTACGTTAATACTGCCAATCCATGATCATGGGAGACCTTTCCATTTTCTGATACCATCAATTTCTTTCTTTAAAGACTTGAAGGTTTTTGTCATGCAAGTTTTTCATTTGCTTGAGTAAATAACCCAATATATTTTATATTATTTTAGACTATTTTTGTTTTCCTGATTTCTTCTTGCTCAATTTGTTTGTCATTTGTACGGAAGAGGGCTACTTTTTTTTTTTTTTTAGTTAATCTTGAGTCCTACCACCGTGCTAAAGGTATTTATCTACTGAGCTCCTGAATAGAATTTTTAGGTTCAGTTATGTATTTAATCATATCATCTGCAAATAACAATACTATGGCTTTTTTTTTTCTTTTCAGTTTATATCCCCTTGATCTCCATCAGTTGCCTGATTGTTCTACCTAAAGGCTCAAGTACTATGTTGAATAGAAATGGAAAGCATGGACAGCCTAGCCTTGTTTCTGATTTTAGTAGAATTGCTTTGAGGTTTTTTTAATTTCATTTCATTTTGACTCTATGGTTGCATTTTTTTTGTAAATGGCCTTTATTATGTTTAAATATGTCCCCTGTATCCCTAATCTCTCAAAGACTTTTATCATGAAAGGGTGTTGAATTTTACCAAAGGCTTTTGGCATCTGATGAGATGTTTATATGGAGTTTTTCTTTCAGTTTGTTTATATGGTGGATTATATTTCTCAATTTATGTATATTGAACCATTCCTGCATCTCTGGGATAAAGCCCATTTCATCATGGAGGATGATCTTTTTGATCTATATTTGAATTGTTTCAAGTATTTTTTTGAAATTTTTTTACATCAATGCCAGTAAGGAAATTAGTATGTGATTTCTTTTTGTTTGTTTGTTTGGTCTTTATGTAGTTTGTGTATAATAACTGTGCCCTCATAAAATTAATTTGACAGTTTTCCTTCTCCTTATTTTGAAACTATTTGAAGAGTACTGGCACTAACACTGTTTTGAAAGTCTGGTAAAATTATTCCTTAAACCATCTGTCCCTGAGGTTTTTTAGTTGGGAGACATTTAATGGCTGCTTTATTTCACCAGGGGTTATAGGTCTCTTTTAATTGGTAATTTGAGAAAAGGTATATGCCACCAAAGCCTGGCATTGTTTGGCCTTGAAATCACAGAAATTCAGAGGATCTCTGCCTCCCAAGTGCTGGGATTAAAGGCACCATTCCCTGACCTTCAGGACTAAACATGGTTTGGCTCTGTCTTCTGATTTTCAAGAAAACATTATTAAATACACAATATAACACCACAATATTGCTTAAATATGACTTTATCACAGAATTTTTTTCTGGATATAGTAGTCTAGGTTTGCATCTGTCCTGCTGTCTCAGAGTCTGCAACACATCTACCTGGCCTTTCTGGCTTTTTGAGTCTCCATTGAGAAGTGATATGTGATTCTAAAAGGTCTGCCTTTATATGCTACTTGGTCTTTCTCCTTTCCAGTTTTTAACAGTTTTCTTTGTTCTGTGTGTTTAAAGTTTTGATTATTATGTGGCAAGAGACTTTATTTTCTGGTCCAAGCTAGTTGGTATTCTGTATGCATATTGTACCTTTGTAGGCATCTTCTTTAGGTTAAAAATTTTTTCCTATAATTTTTTTCAAAATATTTTCTGGGCCTTTGAGCTGGTGTAGTCTTTTCCCTTCTCTATTCCTAATATTTATGAATTTTGTTGTCTTATAGTAGCCTAGATTTCTTGGATGTTTTGTGAATTTTTTAATTATATTTAACATTTCTTTTGACTGATTTATCTATTTCTTCTATAATATCTTCAACACTTGAAATTTTTTCTTCTACCTCTTGTATTTTATCTGTGAGTCTTGTCTCTGTATTACCTGTTTGAATTATTAAATTTTTTAGTTCCAGAATTCTATGTTTGTGGAGTTTTTTTTCTATTTTTCTATTTCCATTTTGAGGTCTTGAAATTTTATTTGTTTTCTTCAACTGTTTCTTTGTTGCCTTTTTAAAAAAGGAATTTATTCATTTATTCAGTGTTTTTTTTTTTTTTGCTTCCTTTAAGGAGTTTATTAATAATTTCCTCAATTGATGTTTGTGTTTTTCTGAATTTGTTTAAGGGGTTTACTCATGATCTCTTTAAAGATCTCTATCAATTTTATATAGTTGGTTTTAAGGTTTATTTCCTGTGCTTCGGCTATATTGTAATACTCAGGACTTGCTGAAGTAGGAAAGCTGGGTTCTAGTGAAAATATATTGCCCTAGCTACTATTGATTGTATTCTTACACAAGTGTCTAGGCAAGTTGCCAATTATTGTTATGTCCATGGTATGAGATTCCCAAAAAGACCACTATCAAGCCAACTTTCCAATGTAAAATCAAAGGTTTCTTTTATTCAAGCCAAGGCAAGGACCTTGTCTAGCACTCCAATACAGCAAGTGGAGGAGGAAGCCTCAAACCCTGATTACAAAGGGTTAATAAAGGAAAAATCTATAAGCAGAGAGCTATATGTCTTGACATTCTAGGATTGGGTAAGAGGATATAGGGTTAGGTAATCTTTTTAAATTACTAGTCAGGCTATATGTGTGAAACTATGAATTGTTGTATGAGGTTTCTAGCAAGAACTTTTGGGCCTAGCCTTGAGGTTCTGACCCACTATCCTGCAGTCCCACAGACTCACAGACCTGCAGACCCTCATATTCACACATCCACAGACCTGTACACCCACAGACCCGCAAAAACACAGGCTTACATTTATTTTATGCTGATTGATTTAGGGTCCAGACATATAACTTGCTAGCTCTGTCATCTTAATGCAATCTATGATTCTTATCTTGTTTAGCCATGTGGCTCAGTACCTTTACTCAGCAGCATTTCAGTTTCTTTACTCTGCATCTCCTGGCATTTTTGCTCTGTTCTTCCTGTTCCCAGAGATTTTTTTAGTCTGATAGCCCCTCCCACACTTCCTGTCTGCCTTCAGCCAATCAGCATTTTTATTAAACCAGTAAGTAGAACAATTATTTACAATGCAACATTATCCCACTACATTTCCCCTTTTCTTCTTTTTAAAACAAGAACCCCAAATATAATATTCTTTTTCTTTCCATTATTTATAACAACTTATAACCAACACTGTAAACAAAGACAAGTATCCATAATCCATTTCTTGGGGATGAGGACTCTGGCAATCCTATGAATATTTAAATTTAAAATTTTAGACAAGTTTTTAGTAAAGTAATCTATAACACTAGGTAATCTCAGCCAGTTTCTGTAAGTTTTTTTTGGATGCAGAACTCAGAGGAAACTGCAGCAGAGGTGCTCCAAAATGCTGACTCATCTGGGCCATCTACTTTCATTGGAAACTTATCAAGGGTCTTTCTTGCTCAAACCTTATTTTCTTTAATAAGGAATAAGTCCACAGGCTCTCATTTTCTGTGGAAATAAAGAGAAAACCTGTTCTCCAAAGTAGCATATCTTTTTATTTCAATTTTAAAGTCAACTCATTTACAAAATACATTCATTGAATTAATCCAGGAGCATTTATAATCAAATGTCTTTCAGCAGCTTCAACTATTTTATTTATAGTCAAAAAACTTGAAGACAAAACAATAACATACAGTATCCAGACACACTTTGTATTTTCCATTTTTACTTGGCTTATTACTATTTCTTTTTACTCTATTTCTTTTTTAAGGGCTTTAAGCTTTTTCTTTCCTCTCTCAAGCCTATGTATATTTTTTAACACACCCTACACCATTTAGAGAATTTTTTAAAAAATGTCTTTACTGTATATCTTCTATTTCTTATCTTTTTCTGTTTCTGACCACTTCTTTGCTTGGTTAGGGTGAGTAACTCTACCTAGCTCCCTTTATTTCTTTCTGTTTTTGGCCGCACCTTTATCTACCAAGGTATAGCTAAGGATTAAAGGCTTGCTAGGATGAATGGCTGGCTCCATCCAGCTCCTAGTCTGCTTTTGGCTCCATTTCTGTTCTCTAGATATTTTTAATCTTTCTATGGCTTTATGTAGGTGTATTTTACCAACATTGGTGTACCATTTGTTGTAATAAGTTTGTAGCCCAGACTTCTGGGCCTAGCCTTGAAGTTCAGACCTGCAGTCCCACAGAAACACACTTATATAAATTTTATGCTGATCAGCCTATGGCTCTGGTATAATGCTAGCTGGATCTTGCTCTTAAACTAACCCATGATTCTTATCTTGTTCAGCCATGTGGCTCAGTACTGTTTCTCAGCAGCATTTCAAATTCTTTCCTCTACTGGCATCTCTGCCCTGTTCTTTCCATTCCCAGAGTTTTCTTAGTTTAGTAGCTCCATCCACACTTTCTGTCTGCCTTTAGCCAATCAGCATTTTTATTAAAGTGGTAGGCAGGATAATTATTTACAATGCAACAACATAATCTCACTACAACTAATGGCAGGCAGAATGCCTTTAGGAAATTATAGGATGTTGACAGGACTTATAGCTGGTTATAGAATATCTGCAGGGACATCTGGTCTTTGTTAAGTTTTACTACCATGCATCCTATTTGATTGTATCTGGAATGTTTGGTTTGAACTCTGCTATCACAGCACATCTTGGGCCTTCACTTCAGCCCCCCATTCACCAGATGACTCAAGATGGAGGCCTCTTCTTAAAATGTCACTGGCTCTGTTCCTTCATTTCCTCCTTTTCTAGTAAAGTAGGGACACCCAATAATGGGTTATTAGTGTCTGTCTTGGTTGGCTTGGATGTCTACCCTGGGGAAGGGAGCCTTCTTCTATATCTTGGTTGAGGATTTCATACTAAGTCTGAGTTCTTTGTACCATTAACTGGATGTTACTCAATCTTTCTTTGATAAACAGTAGTAGCCTATGTATAATGCATAGCCCAGTAGTTGGTATAAGGACTAGTATCAGCAGGGGTCTTAAGAGGGTGGAGATTAGGGTCATCAACCAGGGGAAACTGTTATACCAAGATTCAAACCATTCCTGTTTAGATACCCATTTCTTCTTTTGCCTATTGAGGCCTTCTCTCTTACTTTGGCCATGGAGTCTTTAACAAGCCCAAAATGATCTACATAATAGCAGTATTTTTCTTCTAGAGCTTTACATAGCCCCACATGCTGTAGAAAGATAAGGTCTAAACCTCTTCATTTTGTATTACTACTTCAGCCAGGTAAGTGGGAAATAAAAATTTTTAATCTTTCTATGTCTAGATTGATGACTGCCCAGACAATGAAATAATGCTGATTCTACATGACCAGGGAAGCCATTCTAGTCCTCATTTCAACAAGGCTAGCTCCCAGCATGAGGCTTAGGGTTAAGGCAGTTCTTGGTTCCTGTTTAGTCTGGAGGTGAAAGTCTCCAATTTTATCAAGAAACTTATCCTCTGCATGGTAGATGAGCCTGGGGATCAGATGCACCAGCACACAGAATCCCTTAGTGTGGCTGAGAGTCATGGTATGAGTACAGGGAGTAAAGCCAATAAAACATGCCCACAAAGTATCATTGTGCGGAATTAGGTAGGAAGCTCCTGGAGTAATGGTCAGGAAAGAGTTACATAGAGACTGTCAATCAGTCAGGGTAGTTCCTATGCAGAGCCAGAAATCTTCTGGAGAATTAACTGTGCCATAGACCTCCTTTAGCACTGAGAGGAGTCTGAGGTTTGGCTGAAGGTCCCCAGTATGGCAACATCCTTGTAGTAAGGGGGAGCTGTACTATAGTAAAGCCATCAAGTCATGGTTAAATCTGTCTTTGGAGCATTAAGGACTTAAAAAGACTGTGTTATGAGTCCAAAGATCAGATTCTCTGACTGGTGAGTAGTAGTAGTTAATGGGTGTCTTGGTCTGGGGCATGTAGGGCAGGGCTCTGTGATTGGGGGGGGCACAGTGGTAGTTGTCTGAGGCTGCTGCAACTGGATGTCTGGCTGTGCTGACAGTTTGGTTACAATAGGATCTGAGGGACAGGGACAACTTAGATATAGGGATAAAGGCCAATATGGCTTGGGGCCCAAGGGCTCAATCTTTAGTTTGAGGTAAAAAGTTAGACCATGATTATAGCCCTTCTTGTAAAGCCTTAATTCTAGTGTTCTTCCTCCACCTCCAGGCACAGCCCGTCCGCGATCTCCTGGATCTTGTAGATGTCTGAGAACAGCTCGCCATGGCTGATGACCTCCCTGTAGATGATCCTGTTGAAGGCTGGAGACAGCCGCACTAGCCTGACAGCGCAGAGTGAGCGAGGTGCAGCCGGAGCAGTGCTGGGGGGGGGGGGGAGGAAGGAGCGGGCAGAAAAGCTCATTTTTAGATTTCTTAGTTGGTTTACAGTTTATTCCTTTGTTTCTGCTTCCTCTCTGTATTTTTAGGGAGTGTGTTGGCTGAGGACTCCTTGTTTTTCTTGTTCTTACATCTGGTGTGTTCAAGCAAAAATTCTTGCTGATGTTCAAGGAGGGTCTTCTGGAAGTTATGGCCTGTGGTTGAGCAGAGGTAATCCACTGAAGTTGAAGGCAAGGTCACCATGATGGTCTGTGGAGCCACAGGAGGCATGAAGGGTTGAGGGAGACACTGAATTTGGTGTTCTGTTGCTGCACTAGGGGTCACACTGAGAATTTGGTCTTTTGTAACAAAGATTAGATAAGGTCTGTAGGCAACTTAGTGGTCTTCAGGCAGGTGTGGCCTACGGTTGAACAAAGACTATATACCTGAGTTGGTAGCTGAAACACAGTAGAGAGACAGGAAGAGAAAGGCAAGGAGAAAGGTTCTGTGTAATTCACAGAAGACACGAAAAGGGGAAAAAGGGTTTTGTGAGATTCCTAATAATGGAAGTGGTGTGTCTCTGACTTTTTTCCTACTATTGTGACTCTTGTTCTCCTCTTGGATTGCATTGTCCAGCCTCGAAATGATGGGTTTTTCTTTGTCTTATTGCATCTTGTTTGGTCCTGTTTGGTTGTCATACTTTGCAGGCCTACTCTTTTCTGAAGAAGAAAAGGAGAGAGGGGTGAATTTGGAGGAGAGAGGAGTTGGGGAGAAGCTAGGAGGAGTAAGGGAGGGGAAACTGGGTTGCGATGCATTGTATGAGAGAAGAGTCTATTTTCAATTAAAGAAAATATTCAAGGGAAGACTTGAAAGGGCTGAATCTTAAAACTTCTCAGAGAAGAAGCCTATGAGAGAGACATGAGTGAGAGGGTCATGTCCTTAAAGGACAACATTTAAAATTATGGAGAGACAGACTATCAAAAGAGAAGACAAGAGTGAACTTCCATGAGAAGATACTAGGTGAGGGAAAAGGGCTAGCAAAGCAGAGTGAAGATTGGCCAAGGAAATGGGTACAGGACAAAAAGACAGCAGAATAAGGAAAGGAAAGGGAAGGGAAGGAAAGGGAAGGGAAGATTTCCAAAAATATCATAAATGCAGGTGGGTGATCAGACAATTCACTAGGAGATGACATAGATTAAAGAAGTCACCATGCAGTAGAAAACATGCAGGATATCCCTGCATTTTCGTAGAAAACTTTATTGAATTGATGAAGCCTGTATGAATGGAGGCCATATCAAAAAGAGAAATGATAATATAGGTAAAAAATACAGTTTAAAGAAAAATCTTTTGGAGGAATGTGAGCAACATAAGAAATGGAGATATGAGATTGTCTTGAGAGAAAAGTAAGCCCAAGGTGAAAAGAATAGGATATAAACCTTGTAAAGATCAGATTGAGCATCCAAAGCTCAACCACTCACTGAAACAGAGTGAGAGGTGTGGGTAGGATGTACAGGGTTAGGGTTAGGGTTAGGGTTAGGGTTAGGGTTAGGGTTAGGAAGGAGATGATGGAATGCTCACAAAAAAAAAAAAAAAATGTCAACTAGAGACCTAGAAATTGAGAGAAAAAAATTTAAGAAAAATTTCTGCTTTGCTTTTTATGGTGGGTGGGAAGTCACTGAAGTCAAAAAGAGGAAAGCAGTCAAAAAGAAATGTGAACAGAGTATGGGCGTGCAGAGGACAAACTAGAACATGTCTAAACAAATTCAGTTTACATGGCAAAATACAAAATTTCTCTATCTCTCACTACTTCTAATCTCACAATAGAGATGGCCTGCAGTTAGGGTTTGGTGCACACTGCTGTAAAATAGTACACATGCCTGGCTTAGGAGTCCCAGAAGCTGAAGTTAGTCCAGCTACTTCATAACGATGAGATCAACCATATAGCTGCACCAACTATAACTCTTCAACAATCTGGAATATGGAGGCCAGCAAACTTATTTTAAAAATAAAATGCAATGTAGTAAAACACTGTAGATTTCAAAGGACATGAGATTTCTTTTAATGTCACTCAAATCTTTCAATGTATGAAGAAAATGGATAAACAAATGTGGTTGTGTTTCAGTGCAGCTATTTACAAGAGCAGGCAGTGAGCTGGATCGTAGCTTGGCAATTATACTTTCAAATATAATGACTACTATTTCACATTCATAGACCAAATCCTGCATAAAATTTTGCTGTGGCTCACTGTAAACTTGAATTATACAAACAAGAGAATCCTAGAAAATACAGCTTCACATTAAATATATGTTGATGCAATAAAACAGTGGCTCGTGTGTACACATTGTCTGTAATCATCATGCCTCATTCTTAAATGAAGCAACCACATCAACAACTCAAAAAAACACCCTAAAAATACAGTGGTAGTAAGTGCGTAGTATTTCTTCAGGCTTTTGGCTAAGAGAATATGAGGAAAACATAATGTGAGAATGTGAATTCAAGCAGAACTGAAGGACTTTCACAAGGATTATAATAAGGAGTAGATTCTATCAAATGACTCGGTGTCTCTCATAGCACAGTTGCTCTTGCAGTAATAATTTAAGCAATAAGTTTGAGCTGACTTTTTTCAAAGACATTTTGTGAGGATGTCTTGTCACATTCTGTCCAATACAATATGTATATGTCAATGCTTTTAAAAAATAAATTTTCATAGTAAATTTTTTTCTTTAGATGAAACCCTAGTCAGAAGTGATGATAAGCAAAACTTTAAAAACTTACTTGGAAGTGGAAAAAAGTTAAAAGTTAAATAGCTTGGTTTGATATAGCCATTGCCCATATGACAATGATGTCAGGCCACCAAGAATCACATCATTTGTCTTCTTTTTTCTTATTATAACTTAAACATTAGTACACAAAGCTGCATCTACAGATTTCATAAACATTCCTACAGTGTACTTTGTACACTGATTTCTACTCTTTCCCATAAAGGTGGGTAACTGAAACAAACTTAAAAATAAAAAACACAACAAAAACTTTGAAATATGGAATCAGAGGTAAAGGTAACTTGAAGACTAAATGATAAAGTTATCTTGGCTTTTCATACGTTGCCATTGTCTGTCATTCTAAAATCTCAGGAGACCTTGATATTCTGGAAATAAAGAAAAAAATCATTCTTATGTGCATATTTCCTTTAAAAACTTTGTAAAGGAGTATTATTTCAATGAACATTTACAAATTTTAAATTATTATCTTCTGCAATCCCTAGATGTGGTGAGTACATTAACACCATGTGTTAGGAGGAAACCCATCTTTTTCCTTTTTTTCTTTTCAGCTATAGCTGCAGAATACAACCAAATCTTCTCCTGAAACAGCACAAAAGACCTGAACATCCTATCCTCACATCCTTTAAACACCTAGCAGATGTGCAAAACAATTTGTTTAATTAACAGGACATAGCTATTTCAAATGTCAGTGGGTAGCATTCCAGTGATCAAGGCTAAAGAAAGGAATTGTTTTTTTTTCCTACTGCTAATGGCTAAACCTGGCACTGAGCCTTTGGCTGTTACTCCCCAACATGGGTATCCTTTTAGAAAATGTGCCTGTCACAGCTTGCCTCAAACTGATATAGTGTCAAGATGCAGAGAAAAGAAATGAGTTTGGGAAACACAACTGGACTCTATTAGCATTAGACCCATTAGTGTGCAGGGAGGAGTCAGCTGGAAGGGCAAGCAGGCTCTGCCCGGACAAAAAGCCCATTTGCTCACCATGGTAACATACTAGCTTTGGAAGCTTAATAATGAAATACCCTAACACTCAATATTTAAGTATAAAACATACTTCTTTTACTAGTTCTTTTTTTTTTTTCCTGTTTAGGCCTTTGTTCTAAAGAATAGTAATTCACAGATACAAAGCAACAACCAAAGACAACAAAGTAGCAACCACAAGCTAAATATATTATAAGCAAACGTAATTGTTTATCACCTGGGCAGATGTCACAAGTGACCACTGAGATCCATCTACACACATAGCTTCATGGGATACCTTCCCAGCCTGCTGAAGAACTACTCACCAAATAGACAAAGACTACCCCTCTGTCTTACTGTCCCTTCCTCTTTGAATCACTGTCTGTGTTTCAGCAACAGCCTAAACTTTAATTAGTAGTCCCAACAGGCTTAGACTCAGCTCAAAGTTTCTGAAAAAATTAAAAATAAATGACAACCTGGAGAGCATTTCTACCAAACCAAAAGTTATCGTAAAATAGAGGCTATAAAAGGTCCTCTTCAAGAAAAGCCAATTTTCTCAAAGAAGCTATGCAATATTTCCTAAATAAATTATTGATATGATGAATGTGAAATTAAAATTGAATTCAATCTAACAGTTACTAATCAGGTAAAACTAATATCTTCTCATAAAATTGGAATAATACACACTTCTTCAGGGTATCAAATGTCAGCAAGAAAAGGATAAATAGCCTTAGAAAGGAATATTAACTTTAAGAAAATATTTTTCAGGTGTTTTAAAGGTTAGAAAATTGGTACTTGTCAGAACAGAATGAACAGGAAAAGCTGAACTTCACACACAACCCAAACCATTATAATATGTGACTTTGGCATTGTTCCAATGACAGACAGTAAAATTACATTAGGCATTTATTGAAGTACGCTATGTATCCAGCATTAAACTAGATGCTAGAAATAGAAATACAAATTGCATTTATTTATTGCCTGGAAGTGAACTCAAAATTTAATGGAGAAAATAGAAGGCATTAAATATTAGATGTTATATTGAGATTCCCATTTGGTTAGGTTTGCTTGGTAAAGAAGTTCATAAAACTCCATATTCTTTATAATGCCCATATGTATTGAAAATCATGTACTAAGTGATACACACAGTAGGAACCAAGGACTCTGGAAACATGAAGGAAGAATTGCTTCCTTGAAGTTTGATGAAGGTAGAAATAGTGGACCTGTGTCTGGCCAACTGAAAAATATTTTCTCAGTCTTGAAAGAAGAAAGGAAAAAGAAAATTGTAACAGCATGATCCACAGAAATGTGAAAGTATGCTACGTTTGAAAAAGGCACACTGTGCATATCATTTATAGATACAGCTAGGAATGAGACTAATGAGCTAAACAAAATTACAATAGGGATATAAAACTTCTTAAATCCTTTCTCTAATATGTTTTCTAGATAAAGGTCTTCTGAACTCTGCTTCTGTAATTGACACTAGCAGCTCTTTATTTTCATAAGCTTCAATGTTTTGTTTTATTTTATTGTATAGTAAGCAACCACAAAGTTTAAATTCATAGATATACATTTAAAATAATATATTAATAGTTCCTAGGAATAGAATACAACATACAGCAAGACTAGTTATGGGTTCTCTACAATAGTCTCCTGATGCTGCAAAGAAGTTTATTTGATGAAGTATGAGAGCTACAAGTGTCTGAGGACATAAGGATATGTATTTAGAATGCAGTTAGGAATTAGACTGGTTTAGGAAAGTGGTGTTAGAGAGTTCTCTAAGATCCATTATCTCACTAGCTACATATAGTTAGTTAAGTTTACAGTACTAGGAATGATTTTTCTTTGCTAAGCAAGCCTTACATCAAATTAGATAGTTGTTGGTTAGCACCCAGTTGTAAGTGCCACTATTACTCCTTTAAGGACATCTTGCTATGCTGTCTCCTAAGCATCATAGCTAGAATGTTGTAGATTGTTTCCCTCTCTTAACAACTTGCTTCTTCTTCCAAGAAAGACAGTCCTCAGAGAGAAGGTTTTCAGGTTATCTCTAGCTCAAATCCTCCTAGCACTATACTCAAGGTTTGTGGTGTCTTCAGCAGTAGACATTTACCTTGGAGGTGAAGGTCAAAAGGAGGTCTCTCATGCCTGGCACTGAGATTTGTTTTTTAATTAGATTGCTTGTGGCTCTTGAGGAGAATATTATAATCTCAAGTAGTGTAACCTCATTAAACATATTTATGTATATATGTATGCATATATATTGTATTATATATAAATTCATCATTTTATATAATTATATAATTTATATAAATATTGCATATTTCAAATAAATAAATTACAGGGAGCTATAATTAGTCAAAATACAGGTAATAACTGACTGAGGTGTGCCCTGTCACAGTTGACACTTTAACACAATTACTACATCTAAGGCTCAAAGAACATTGTTGAAAGAAAGACAAAATGGTGATAACAGTCAGAGGACCAGAATGTCTCCTATGAGATTGTTTCTTTTTGTGACAACAGGGAAGGTGCAGCCATGATCTCTCAACACCATGGCTACCTAGAGAAGATGTGAATCAGGGCAACATTATCTGATATCCCAACAAACACAGGTAATCTCAAGGACCCTCCACCTCTATGTGAAGAACTATAAGCAATTAGGAACTACTGAGAGAGAAGATCAGTCTTTCCAAGGAATGAGCCCCCCGACTGATTATCCAATAAAAAGTGGTCATTCTTAGAAACATACGTACAGGCAACACTGAAGGAACCCAACAGTTTATATATAAATATTTGTTTTGTTGTATGTGTATATATAACATCAATGGTTAAAGGAGGGGAGACCATGAATTTGGGAGAAATAGGGCAGACATGGAAGCAAAAAAAGAGAGGAAATGATGTAATTACATATTAATTAAATAAATATTTAATATTTTAAAATTTAAATTAAGTGGCAGAAATTTAATTTTTAATAAAATATTTTATTTTCTTTAAAAGTGTAAATACTTCCAAAAGTTTGGTTGGAAATATCCTAGGCTATGTTAACTAGTCAAATTGGCAAAGATAAACCACAGTGGCAATTGGAAGAATCAAACTTGTTTTAAAAAGAAGCATACGCTGGATACTCCACAATTCTGGAGAACAGACTGTCCCTCAATAAAGAGAAAGCTGAGAAGATAACATTAAGTCATCTGAATCTACTCCTAGGACTCTTTCAGGTTCTCTTGATTGTTCACTTCCAGTAAGAGGCAGGCTGAACCATGGAAAGTAAAAGGCATATAGAGGCTCTCTTTATGTCCAGAGCCTTTCTTTAGCAGCATCTTTCAGGATTACTATTATTCAGGGATAAGTTGTCTTCCTCGGTCCTAGCTTTTATGTTGTTATATGATCCATGGTTTTAAATTTTTTGAGCATCTCAGAAATTGGCCTCAGATTAATTGCTAGATGACATTACCCATTCCTTTTGTTCTTTTGGTTTTAATAGCATAACTATAACTTCTACATGGTGTTAAGTGATTTCTAGCTTAAAAACATCATTTTTCTTTTTAAGACTAGACTAAATTTTCTACTACTTATGAATTACAGTAAGTTCTAGAAAAAGATTTGCTACAATTGTCTTCTCTCTGGAATTGCTGATCTACTGAAACTTAAAATGCTTGCATGTGATAAACTCCACTAGAAATGGGCATAGTAGTGATGGCAAACACTGCAGTTATGATGGGGATACTTTAAACATCTATGGAAAGTATTCATGTGAGGAAAGATACAGATACTGCATTTAACAAATGATGATAATTACCAATGAATGAACTATTATTTCTTGTTATTACTCAAAGTTTACTAAAAATAATGTGTGTATATATACCCAAGGCTTTAATTTTCAAACACGAGATGAGGCTTTAAAAATATATATTAAACTTTTACAGGGAGAGAAAGATCTGGTCCTGCTTTACCATTTAAATAGTCCTGAATAGAGGAGTGAGCATTGATGAAAGAGTCAAGAGATAGAAGAAAGAAGACAGAATCAAAAGGGTTTCAGTGATAACTGCGGTAGCCTGATTTTATTCCTTGTCCCCTTTTTTATACACACTGCAAAGGGGGCAAAAAGACTTTCTTACCGTTAGTTCAAGGAACAAGCAAATGTAAACACTTCCTTAATTCTCAAAACATCTACTAACTACACCTTTTACTAAACACCCTGTTATTTGACTTTGAAGAACAAGATATCTGATAACCACACCTTTGGCCAAACTTAGCCAAGCATCCTGTTTGCCTTATGGAGCAAAACAAGCTTGAACTCTCTGACCTTGAGTCAAAAAGAAACCAAGCTACAAGGTGGAATCACTATGGGCTCATACAGAGAAATGCCATGATCAAGAAGGTGTTTTTTAAAGGTGAATCTCTTCCATTGCACTCTTGGTATGCTGACCCCTGTGATTTCCAACTCCATAATTTGTGGTAGCATAATGATATTGTCAAGAAAAAAGTATTATTCTTGAGACTTGAAATAGAAATGTTTGGGTTGTTGAAGAAGAATCTGAACAAGAGTTTTACTGGTCAATGAAGAAAATACTCTTCCATTACTTGGCAACCTTATTACAGCTTTTGCCAAGGTGTTTGCTTATAGAAGGATAAAGAATCAGATTGTGCTTTTCAATAACTACAATGACCAAAAAAGAGATTTATTAAAACATTTCCAAGACTTTACTAGCATGCATCGGTAAATATCTGGAGACTATGTGAACGGGTTGATTAAAAAGATACTAGGCCAATGAGAGTGAAATAAATTGTTCTCAAGTGGTTTACTCCCAGTGTACTTACTTAAAGCAGTAGACTTAGAGTGTTTGTGTAACTATAAACACCTTGAAATGACATTGATTTGTTGAATGATAACACTCTTTAACTCAATGAAGAAAAAGTAATCCAAAATCATAAGACAGAAAAATTTGGAGGAATTTTTATGTATGACCTATCCTGTTTGACAATTTTTCAAGAAAGCTCAAATAACTCTTTATTTCTCTAGGCAATAAATTGTACATTGGTCAGAGAAGAACCCAAAGCACTAAAAAGGTCTTAGTGACCTGAACAGAATAAGGAGCTAGTGAGATCTATCTACTGACCCTAATAGCTTTATTTCAATGAAAAATAAGGGATATAAAGTGCAACATCTAAACATCCAAATGCCAAAGCACTATTTTTTTAATTGTCCCAAAATGAAACTACTTAGTTATATTTATTTTATTTTATTTTTGGTCAAATAGTAGATTTTTTTTAAATAAACTCTCATGCTGATTTCCACAGTGGCTGGACTACTTCATCAGCCTTCAACAGTATTTGGTTTCCTGTTCTCCAGGTCCTCATCAGCATTATTTGTTATTAGTCACTTTTCTTTTTTAATTCACATATTTATTATTTGGTGATTTTACATCATGCATCCCATCAAACTCAGTTATCAGACCTCTCAAATGCACTTTTATTTTTTACTACAGTATTGGAAATTGAACTCATGGCCTAATACATACTAACAAAACACTCTGCTACATGCACTATTTGGAACAGTTGGAATTGCAATCTGTTTTGGCCCAGTATGAGCAGTCAAAACAGGCTGAAAGTAAGAACAACCATCAGAAATGGCCCTCTGATTTGGCAGAGAAATTTGATACCATAGGTATGAAATCTTTTTCTTTTTTCTTCTTTATTTTGTATTTATCAAAAAAAAAGTAAAAAGAATTTTAAAAAAAAATGCCGAAGAGTTAACAATAACTATACAGAGGATAATAATCATAAGCATGGAGATTACTACACATATATTTTCTTTGTGTTCAGCTTTCCCTCTGAATTTTTTTTCCATCCCTGTATATCCTTATTGAAGGTCTCTTCCCCCTCTCACCACACCTGATCATTTTTCTTCTCTGCAACTCCCCATCCCCTCCCTTGGCAGGGAGCCGACAGTCCTATTTTTTCATTAACCAATGTTCCTGTACTAAAAAAGTTGTAAGAATAAACTTATGCCATATGCCATCATGGTTCACAAACTGGAAACAATGTAACATGTAGAGCTCTGAAATGCATTTGTCTGATGATGTCTTGTGTTGCCAATTGCTGCTTCCTTTGTCCATACATAAAGAATTGAAATAAACTGGCAAAATTCTGACATGGATTCTCTGGCCCATGTACTAAGACATTCCAGAAGTAAACCAAAAGTATACTCTCTAAGAAACTGACAAGATTCCCATCAACAATAAAGCTTCCAAAATGCAGTGGTGAGGACTCTGCCAACACCTAATGTCTTCAGTCACAAAAAAGACAGATAAACATTTAAAAGGGGCTTCAGATTATGATACACTTAATTATGTAGTTACTTCAACCACAGCTATTGTCTTTGCAAGTTCTTAGGTAGAGTCTAGATATGAGAGAGCCTGCATACTTTGCTTTCCACTGATCTAAAGGAACCACCAGAGGAAAGTTCCCCCCCCAAGGATAACCAGCATTACCCACATCATGCCTCTGTATTTTAACATGCCACTAAGACTAAATTTTTTATTTATATTACCTATGTATTTTCAGGGACTTAAAGTATTCTTGCTCTTTAACAGATATAATCTTAGTAAATTATAAAATGGCTTTCTGGTGCTTTAAATGTGATTGGTGGCATTTTTGGAGCAATTTAGAAGATTGCAAAACCTGTTCCTCATTGGTAGAGTAAGCAAAGTCAAATTAGTTAGTAACTTGATAATCTTCTGATTCATCCAGGAAAAGAAATCTTAATTTAGTAAATCTAGTCTTATAGGGAGTAAAGGAAACACTGAAGGAATGTATGTTGTTGACATGTGCATAGCCATAACAAAGATCAAGGCTTCAGACCCATAGGAAAATTGGGGAAGTCTTTCCCCATATGATTTGGGTTCAGAAATGATCAATTGTTTGCCTCTTCCTCCAAGCTGTTACACACACACACACACACACACACACACACACACACACACACACCCCGTGCTGTTCATAATAAATATGCTGACATTCCAGGCTATAGCAACAGTCAGCAGTTTCACCAATGTGCACAGCCCACTTGATTCAGGCTTTCCTTTGTGTGTCGGTCCTTTCCTGATTTTTGACCACCCCTAGTTCCTCCTGGACCAAGTCAGAGTTCCTGGGCCAGGCAGACAAGATTCAGCATAGCTCCTACATTTTACTGCTTTGTTTCTTTGGGAGGGGATAAAGTGGGGGCTTGTTTCTTCATTTTGAGGTAAAAAATGAGAGAAAGACACAGTTTGCTGCATAAAAAAGCCTGGATTCCTACTCACAGTACTTATCTATAAGTCTTCCAAGGGCAGGGAACACAGCATACACCATCATGGTCATTGTTTTACTGTTTTTTTTTTATAATCTCACATTACAACAAAATTATGATTTCAATGTCATGGATCTTCAGTGTTTTAGTAGTAAATTAGATGCTAAAACAGTGAATTAGTTTTTTATTACAGGTATATTTTTATTTGTTTTATAATTCTTATTTCAGAAAATTGAGGTATTTGGTATAAAATATTGAGCATTCTTTTAACTATAAACATATTTTTTTCATTCTTTATTTTGTATTTATCAAAAAAAACAGTAAAAAGAATTTAAAATGCGGAAGAGTTAACAATAACTATACAGAGGATAAGAATCATAAGCATGTCTTATCAAGGGTGGAAATGCAAATAAGATTGCTACACATATATTTTCTTTGTGTTCAGCTTTCTCTCTGAATTTTTTTTTCCATCCCTGTATATCCTTATTCAAGGTCTCTTCCCCCTCCCACCACATCTGGTCATTTTTCTTCTCTGCAACTCCCCATCCCCTCCCTGGGCAGGGAGCAGACAGTCCTATGATCCCACTGACCCAATAATGCTTGGATCAGTCTTCACTCCTGGCCAAATCCAGTTTTGTCCTCCCTCCCTCAAGAGTGAGTCAGGTGTTCCTATAGTTGGGCTGGGGTTTGAAGGGTCAGTCCAGGGTGTTTCTGATCCCAATCTGTTCAGTGGTTGTGGTTTGCCGCTTGGGCATGTTTGGCTTTTTTTCTTGTTTGATAAACATAATTTTTAATGTAACAATGTATACTCATTTATTGGCTAAAATTTTGTCTTTAATAATAGATATGACTCAATATTCATTTGCTTCAAAATGTATAAATTTCTATTATGTTATTTTAAAAATATTTCTTATAAATTTTTTTCTAGTTATTAGATAGTTCTTTAGAGTTATAAAATAGTCACCAAATTTTTGAAAACATTTTTTTTCTGAAAATGTTAGCTAATGCTTTTATATTTATTGATCTCATACTTGATCAATATATTTTTAAATAGTAAATTAAAGGACTTAAATTAGTGAAGTTATGCTTTATTTCTGTGTGACACTCTTGTATTAGGCATGAAAGCTTGTGTGTGTATGTTAGTCATTATGCTTGTAATTCTATCTTTCTTTTTACAATAATTACATCTATAAGAATCTAATTATGTTCTATTTTATTTTCTTCTCCTAATTCTTTTATCTTCTTCTTGATTTTTGCCAGTATTATAAACCCCACTACCATTTATATTTATACATTTTTTGAGGTTGTCCAGGAAACTACTATGTAAACCAAGCTTGCCATAAACTCATGGATGCTGGCCTGCCTCTGCCTCCTGAATCCTGGGATTGAAGATATAAGCCAGCATAACAGGCAACATTTGTACTTTTTTGTGAGTTAAAAATTTTCATATAATATATCCTGATTACAATTTCACCTCCCCCAAGTCTGTTCTGATCTTTCCTACCTTTCCCCACAACCAACTCCTTCCATGTTTTTTCTCTTTCTTTAAAAAACAAACAGGTAAACAAAATAAAAACAATAAAAACAAACTGAACTAAAAAGAACAAAGAAAAAAAACACAAGAAACACATACAAACATGCACATACATAATAATCTGAAACTCATAAAAACATAGAATTGGAAACTAAAATATATAAGCAAAAGACCAGTAAAATAAACAAAGAAATAAACACCCAATGAAATCTAAGAGCAAAGTCTAGAAAAACACCACTGTGTTTGCTTAGTGGTGGCCATCTGCTGGACCCAGGGCAGGCCTTCAAAGTGGTTTGTATACCCAGGGAGCCTCCTTTGGGGAAATCTAATTTTTCCTTTCTGAACAGTTATCAATTAGACACAGCTTCTGGGTTAGAGATAGGCTCATTCCCAGTTGCCCTGTCAGTGCTAAGACCCTGTATGGTTTGAACCAGTGTAGGCCTATGTGTGCTGCCACAGTTTCTGTGAGTTCACATGTGCATCAGTTCTACTGTGTCTGCAAGGCAATGTTTTCTTAGTGTCTTCCATCCCACCTGATTCTTACCATCTTTCTATCTCTTCCAAATAGCTCCCTGAGCACTGGAGCTTGATTGAGACATCCCCTTAAGGACTAGCATCTGGAAATCTCTTACCCCCTCTGCAGTGTCCAGCCGTAGTTCTCTCTGTTAGTTCCCATCAACAGCAGGAGGAAGCTTCTCTGATGATGACTGAGATATACAATAAGAAGTCATTTTATTGCTCTGTCCCTTCAGCAGAACAAAAGTATTTAGTTTTCCCTCAAGCATGTGACCTATCTAATTTTTGTCTCTCGGGCACCAATGTAGTGTCAAGCATGGGTTGCACCTTGTGGAAGAAGATCTTACCTTTACTCATATAGTGATTGGTAACTTCCACAATGTTTATACTCCTATTGCTCTAGAGTCTCAGGCTGGCAAGTCTCCAGTGAAGTGTCAGGGTTCATAGCAGACTTGTTGGTTACCTTTCTCCAATGGTAGTGTGAAAAGTACTTTTTAAATACATTAGTGTATTTTACCAGTCCTGGGGGTTTCTTTGACTCTTTACTAACAGACCCTGATGATAAGTGACCTTACATATTGTAGTCATCCTTCCTTCATTTCCATATTCCATTTGGTGTATTATCTCTATTATATCTAAATTGGACTTTCCTTATAGATACTCTTTGTGTGTGAGTTGCAGCTTTATCTTTGCTATGTTTAATGTTCTCCACAAACTGCTTTGTCAAATTTTCTCGGAATAATCTCTTAGTTAAAGGTAATTTTCCAACTTTGTTCTCAAAAGAGAATCATAGAAAAAATATTGCTTGACTACTTGAATGTTCAAAATTGTTTAACTGAAGTCTTTGTAGATAGCGAACAACTTGCTTGAATTAAATGTCCATGGCTGAGAATTCCTTCTCTTTAGTGTTTTGTGGCTCTTCTCCACTGCCTGATGTATTGGGGAGAACAATGGACAGATGTATTTCCCTTCTAGGAAGTGCCTTGCTCTTTCTAGACTATTGGCAAAGATTCCTTCTTATTCTAAGAAAATTTCTAGGCTTGGTCTCAATGTTGATTTTTTTTTAGGTCACTTACTTTTTTTTTTATAAAGTAGCACTTTACAATCTTAGGGTAAACTCTATCTATCTATCTATTTCTCTGTGTGTGTGTGTGTGTGTGTGTGTGTGTGTGTGTATGTATGTATGTGTGTACATGTGTGTGTATGCAGTACAGACGAGACATAAAACACTCAAGAAAAGAAATTGTCAGCAAAAAAATTTTGGTTTAATCAATTAATCCAAGTTGTTCTCTAACTACAAAGATGTCATATATATGTATATCTGTGTAATATACGTATATAGTGATTAGGGGGAGGTGGGAGTGTCTAGAGAGAGGGGGAAGGGAAGGAGGGAGGGAAGAGAGGGAAGGAATTTTTTTCAGTTTGTTCCATTTGTTTATTTTATTTTTCAGACTCTGCCACTGTTCATTTGGGTAATTGCTACTTATTGTCTGTAATTCATTAAAATGTTTCTGCTCATTCTGCATTATTTTGCTTCTATTCTGTGCTTGAAAGCTTTTACATGTATTTTATGTTTTAATGTAAGCCTATCTTTTTGTTTTATAAAAGATAAGACAGTGAAGATTGTGGGTCTTTCTGTAATATCAACTGGTCCAGCAAGATGTGCCAACTGGTAGGATAGTAGCATGGTTCTTATGGAGTAACCAATAGTTTTGTGATTGGAATATAGGTCCACTCCATAAAGTAACCTATTTTAGATACTATAAACCTAATTAAAACCCATAAGTAAGGAAGTCATAGACTCCAAGGAGGGAGCATTTTGGTGTTTTGCTAAATAAACACAAGTCAAACATCTCTATAAACATTTCTGTTTAAATGCGTAGTGTGGTGGTTTGAGAGAAAATGACCTCCAAAGGGAATGACACTATTAGAAGGTGTAGCTTTGTTGGAGTAGGTATGACCTTGAGGGAGGAAGTATATCACTGTGGAGGCAGGTTTTGAGGTCTTAAATGTTCAAGTCACACTCAATGTGACAGTCCATTTCCTGTTGCCCACAAGATACAGGAATCTCTCAGCTACAGCTCTTGCACCATGCCTTCCTGCACTCTGCCATGTCCCATTATAATGATGATGGACTGAACCTCTAAACTGTAAATAAACCCCCAAAATTAAATTATTATCTTTCAAAGAGTTTCCATGACCAAGATGTCTCTTTACAGCAATAGATACCCTAAGACTCAATGTTAAGTGATACTTTCAGCATGTGTCAGAGAAGTTTATGTTTGCAGTGAGTATTGATTGATGCAAAGACTCCCAATGGTTCAAAATGCTGAGAACAAGTATTCATCCTTAACCCAGTAAAAAGTTTCATATCATAAGCTACAAAGAGGTGCTTACCTAATATGAAAGCTCAGCATACACATCCTCCTCATCCAAGGGAAGTGGATGAATAAAGAGAGAGAGAGAAAGGTTTTTTTGCCTAAATGTTTTCTAGTTCTAAGAATTAGTCCTAATTCTCAGATTAAATCTCAACATTTTGCTTGAAAACTTATCAATGTTTGAACATACTATGTAAAGTCATAAAAATCACAGTGTCATTCTGACCTATTTATGTTTTCCTTCTTCAGCCATTATTTTGGTTTCTTCTATTCTTCATACAAGTTTTGCATCCAGATTCTTCCCTTGGGGCTTAAGGTAATTTGGAAAGAGCTATCTTAGCAACATAGTGCCAACAACTGAACCCAGGACATCATCTGTGCCCTCATTGTTATGGTAAGTACTAAGAATGTTTGCATCTAGACATTACGCTATTAACAAAGAATACAGTTATATGGACTGTCTTCTTCCCATCAACCCTGTAAATTCACTAACTTCAAGAAAGCACCAAGTCCATTTTCATAAAACCTCTATCATAGCTCGAATCTCTATGATGTTGTGTCTATGAACACACTAACTTGTTTTCTTTTACCTATGACCTCATCTCTTTGCACTGTTGCCTAACCTTCATCTTTCTTTCAGTGTTTTGCCAGAGACAGAGTCACATAAAGCTTCAAATTTCAATAATGGACGAGTTCTAATTTAAAAATGTTTTATACATTATTTGCATAAAGTCCCCAAGAATGACACAAGAGATGATCTTTTTATTGTTTAAAAATTAGATCTAGTAGAAATTAGAAGCATAGATAACTTGTTCCAATTTGGGTTTTTAGCAAATTTAAAGTACCGAGTTCAATTCATGTGCTACAATAGTCAGTGTCAAACTAGAATAAGTTGGGAAACTGTCAAAGATTTTGCATCCCCCATTCTGGGGTTTTTAAAATTTTTAAATAAAATATAACTATGTCATTTACCTTTCTCTTTTCTTCCTCTAATATCTTTCATGTCACCACCCTTCATGATGCCCATGCTGGACTCCTTCCCAAATTCATGGCCTCTATTTCTTTGAATATAAGTGTGTGTGTGTGTGTGTGTGTGTGTGTGTGTTATACACAACCTACTGAGTCCACTTCATATAGCTTATATGTATATGATATCAAGTCTATTTTTCTTTCTCTAGAAGTCACTTGTAGTTCTTTGTCTAGGTGTATGATCCCATGAGATTTTTACCCTTCCTTATTAAGTGTCCATATTACTGCTTGAGGCTTTTTAAGACATTCTTAGTGTTACTTGTTCCTTTTTCCTCCTGCTCCTTTATTGACGGCTCCACTGCCACAATTTAAGCATCCTCCCAATTTTTCTCTTTTACTCCTTCAAATACAAATAACCTGTATAGTGATGCTTGTATGTGTTCTAACAAATAAAGTAGGTAGTCTGTGTTACTGAAAGAAGGCTATATTAAAAGACATATGAGACATATGAGACAGATATGGTGTTAAGAATTGTTCACAGGCAAGTCTGTACACATGAAATATAAAGAGTTATATGTTCCATTTATAATAAATATGCATGACACATTCAGGCATCATTATTGTGAGCAAATGTATAGTGGGGCATGGAAGGAACAGAGAGGCTGAGAAGTTCATGACCTATGGAGAGAGGCAGATCTGAAGAGGTGAATGTTGTGAGGAATGAGCTGATTTGGGTGGCCTGTTTGCCACACAGGGCCATGTAATGTCCTGGGCTGCTACCAAGGAATATGTGTGGGTCCATGGCTCTACTACAGCTACAGTCTGTGTTGATGTTCATGGTTTCTGTTACCACTAGAGATGCCAGGATATGGGCTACCATATGTAGCCATGTTGGTGCCTGAGACCCATGCCACTACCAGGGCCATCCCAATCTGAATGGTTTGGGAGGTTCCCAGGGCCAGTCACACAGACCAAACTGCTACTTCCAAGGGCCATGACTAGGTCTGTGGCCCCTCCACAGCCAGGATTTATGCTGATGTCCTTGGCCCTGATAACCACCAAATGTAGTATAGATGCCTAGTGTCTAGGCTATGTTAGTACCGGAGAATCATGCTGCCACCAGAGCCATGCAGATCTGGGTGGCCTGTACTGCACCTGGGTCCATGCTGACATTTAGATGTGAGCTGTGACCAGGGAACATGTCTACCCTCTATAGCCAGGGTCTGTGTTGAAGTCATGGCTGTTGTCATCTGGGCTATGAAACTACCCAGCCACTTGGGACCATGGTAACATTCAGGTGCAAGCTGCTGCTGCTGGCCATGTCTAGGTCTGTGGTCTGGTAGCAGTTGGGGTCTGTGTTGATATCCATTGCCTGTGTTGCCACAGGGACCTGTGTGAACCATGTGTTTAAGTATGATGGCCTTGCTGAGCAGTGCTACCTGTCACTAGCCTTGGAAGAGCTCACATACATACATACATACATACACACACACACACACACACACACACACACACACACACACCCCAGAGAGCTGGTCCTGCCTCTCAAAAAGCCTGGGATAACTTATTGTGATGACATTGGCATGACTAAGCTGGCACCACCACTAATAGTAGCATTGGCTCACACACACTTAAGAAAGTTGGCCCTAGCCCTTACCATGAGTGAGGGAGAACTGGCTTCACCTTTTACCTGAGGGGAGTGGGCCCAACAACCTAGATTGACCAACTCAGCTACAACCTAGTCACACATCCAGAACTCTGAGTTGGTATACTTCAAAATCTACCCCATCTATGTATAAACTGCTAAAGTGCATAGAGGGACTGGTTGATCCATATATCTCATGACTCAGAGCAGGAGCAAGATATTTAATTTCAGTGAGGGTCCAGTATTTGTGTATCAGAAACAAAAGGCATTGAACCTGACCAACAATACATTGCATAGTGAATATTTGCAAGTAAAAGTATTTGGACAAAAGGGTATTCTGTGATACACCACAACTCCCAATGTTCCCAAAAAGAATGAAGGCATAATGGAGAAATGAGAAAGGCAGAAGAACAAAGTATTTTTTGTTTGTTTCATGGGTCTCTGAGGCATAGTAATTAAAACTTAAAATGTAGTTTTGGCTCTCACATTCCCCCCTTGAGTTGTACCCTTAGTCAAATCCTTGACTCTGTAATAGGTACCTGTTTGCATTGGGATCTAATAACCATCAGCTTAATAGTACTTCGACAGGAATTATCATTTAGTTAAGGCATCAATGATGCAGGAACCAACAGCAATTAGCAGAAGGGCCAAAGACCCTGTGACGAATGACATTAGACTTACTATCTAAAAATGAACCTAGAAATGAAAATGGAAACTAGTTATTTACTTCATCTCAGATCCTCCTTTTTGAAATATTTTTTAGTATAGCCAGATTATTTCTAATGATCCCTGAGTAGTTTATATAAAAACAATTTTCTCATACATTATCCTCTGTTTTACATTGAGCAGGTTGAGTGCCCTATTATATTGTAGAACTGCTCCGGTTAACAAATATTCCTGTTGATAGATCTGGGTTTAAACAGGTACATTTCCTGGTATATAAATAGATACTATAGGTAACGACTTTGTTCTCTGTGCCAAGCAGTTTCTTTTTATTGTAACATTCCAGACAGTTGGGGGACAAGGTTTTGCCAATAATTCCTACTGAAACTAGAAGAGTCGGAGCCCAGGAGGGCTGGAGTGCTAGTCAAAGGCTGAGAGGGAATTTAAGCAATGAGGCATTTGTCAGAAGCTTGTGGCTCACTGACCCTGTTTAAGAGACTGGGAGCAATGACATTGGCTGAACTGGTTTACATCAGCAGTCAGCTTTCTCAGCTTTCAGGGTTCACAGTCATTTGAAGCAGGTTGGAGTAACCAGCTGATGCTTGGATGGTGTCTGTAAACCAAGTGGAAATCTGCTGAGACAGATAGGGACTAGAGATAGAAGTTAAAATTTAAAAACTTAAAGGAAAATATTACATTTGAAACTTTCAGGATCACAGTATTGTTAGGGTTTTTTTAAATTTTATTTTATTTTATTTTGCAGAGTATGGAGTGTCCCAAGACCAGCAGAAAGAGAGAACATTCTCAGAAATAGTAGACATACAGGGCAACTTAAGCTACACTTCTTTAGTAGCCTAAGTAAAAGAAATACTAAATATCTTTTGACCTGTGAGAGGGGCATTCAAGTTATATGACTCCCTATATTCTCTGGAATTAATTTTTTTTCTTACAAAAAGTCATAAAAGTTTTAGATGTATTAACATTACCAATCTGTACTGAAATCCTCATTGTAGAAAAAGCACATAACTGGTGTCTATAAAACAACTGTAGTAGACTTACAACTTTGAGTCCTAGCAAAAGCTGTAGATTTAGATTAAAAGAAATGAACATTTTTTTCTCTGTCTAAATAGCCAGATATAGATTGAAAAGAGATGTCTTTATCCTGATGAGAAGCACTTTTAAGTCCATACTTAACAGACAACCAAAGGAAATTTAAAATCTTGAACTTGTGCCCAAAGAGTATGTAGTCAGTTATCTACCAGCTTATCAGAACTCCGTTGATCAATGTTAAAACTGAAATGTTGACATCTTAGCAGAACAATAGAATAGAATAGAAGAGGAAATAAATCTGAAACACATTTTCATATGCTTTAAATACCATGCTTATACCTTTACACCTTGCTTGTATACATCTTAAATAATCTTTAGAGACTCTCAGAATTTACTTAAGCTTTCACATCCTCAGACCTTTATAGATATATAAACATTTTCTTAGAACCTCAAAACTTGCATAAGCTTTAACTTATTTTGTTTTTCATCTAATCATTTACCAGAGACAGAAGTAGTTATTACTGAGAACAGCCAATGCTAAGCATGTTCCTTTAGTGGAAAAGTATGTCTGAAACCTGTTTATCTTTTAATATAAAGCCTGTTAGTGAAGCAAACCTCTCTGCTTTTTCTCTACAGGAAGCCTAATAGCTCTAGAAAGAGCAAAATCTAATATTTACATATGAAATGAGCTACCAAGGTGGCTGCAGTCTTGGGAAAAAAACTGGTTGCCTGCTGCTGTTGCTAAGCTGACATGGCTACAGTGAGTCTAACCATCAATATAGTCAGAGATCTGAGAATTTTTTTTTCTTCCTTCTTTATTTTGTATTTATCAAAAAAAAAACACAGTAAAAAGAATTTAAAATGTGGAAGAGTTAACAATAACTATACAGAGGATAAGAATGATAAGCATGGCTTATCAAGGGAAGAAATACAAATAAGATTGCTACACCTATATTTTTTTTGTGTTCATCTTTCCCTCTGAATTTTTTTTTCCATCCCTGTATATCCTTATTCAAGGTCTCTTCCCCCTCCTAACACATCTGGTCATTTTTTTCCTCTGCAACTCCCCATCCCCTCCCTGGGCAGGGAGCAGACAGTCCTATGGTCCCACTGACCCAGTAATGCTTAGATCAGTCTCCACTTCTGGCCAAATCCAGTTCTTTCCTCCCTCCCTCAAGAGTGAGTCAGGTGTTCCTCTAGGTGGAGTGGGATCCAAAGGGTCAGTCCAGAGTGTTTCTGATCCCAAGCTGTTCCGTGGTTGTGGTTTGCCGCTTGGGCATGTTTGGCTTTTTTTCTTGTTTGTTTGTTTAGAGACCACTAGTGAGTGAGTACATCCCCTGCTTATCTCTCTGAGTTTGAGAATTCGCTCAGGAGGATATTCTCCAAATCCATCCATTTGCCTGTGAATTTTAGAATATCATTTTTCCTTACTGCTGAGTAGTATTCCATTGTGTAGATGTACCACAGTTTGTTAATCCATTCTTCAGTTGAGGGACATCTAGGTTGTTTCCAGGTTCTTGCTATTATAAATAATGCTCCTATGAACATAGTTGAGCTAATACCTTTAGAGTGTGAATGTGCCTCTTTAGGGTATACACCCAGAAGTGGTATTGCTGGGTCCTTGGGGAGATTGATTCTCAATTTTCTGAGAAACCTCCATATTGTATTCCAAAGTGGCTGAACAAGCTTACACTCCCACCAACAATGGAGGAGTGTTCCCTTTGCTCCGCATCCTCTCCAGCATAAGCTGTCATCTGTATCTTTTATCTTAGCCAATCTAACAGGTGTTAGGTGG
>PVIH01002019.1:0-36802 GCA_004025045.1 Sigmodon hispidus
GGTGGTGTGTATGTGGTGTGGTGTGGGGTGTGTGTGTATGTGTGTGTGTGGTGTGGTGGGGTGTGTGGTGTGTGTGTGTGTGTGTGTGTGTGTGTGTGTGTATGCAGCAGGACTGCTCTAGCGCTCTCCACCTATATTCCTTTGAAAGGCTCTCACATTGAACCTGGAGCTAAGCTACCCAGCAAGCCCTGGTGATTTTCTGTTTCCCACAGTTCAAGGGTTACAAGCACACATACGCCACACCCTATTTTTCCACATGGGTGCTAGGGATTCAAAGCGAGGCCCTTATGCTTGTAGAACCAGCATTCTCAACAGTGAACCCCTCTCTGCATTTCAAATGGAAATACTTCCAGGCGCGGGGTTCTCAGCTCTGCATTTCAAACACTAACAAGAGTGGTTCTCAGCCTGTGGGTTGCAACCCCATTTATAAACCTCTCTCCAAAAATATTTCCATTATGATTCATAACAACAGCAAAATTACAGTTATCAATTAGCAATGAAAATAATTTTATGGTTGGGGTCCGCACAGCATGAAGAGCTGTCCTCCAGCAGCATGGGAGGGTTGAGAACCCCTGCAGGTCAGCTCTAAACTTCACTCTGGAAAGTGCACCCCCGGAGGTCAGCTCTAAACCGCACTCTGGAAACTGCTCCGGCTGCCCCAACACTTTGTGAAGCCTTCCATCATCACCTGATTCTGGAAAGTCTGACATTTTCTCCTTGGATTCTTCAGTTCACCCCCAAATACGTTTTCAGTCTCCACACACTTGTATTCTTTCTGGGGTTCCTTTGGATGTTAGTTTCTAATCTTGTTCTGCTGTGATCTGATAAGGTATGGAGAATTAGGCCTGGCCTTCCTCATCTCTTAAGGCCTGCTTTGAGCCACGTAATTCATTTTAGAGAGAACTCCACAGGCTGCTGAAGAGGATGTGTATTCTGTATTTGTTGGACAGAGTATTCTATGTAAGTCACTTGATGACAGGGAGCAGTTTAACCCTGAAGTTTCTTTGTCCAGTGAACTATCTACCGATGGGAGAGTAGCATTGAAGTCACTCACTGTAATGGTTGATCTTGGTTGTCAACTTGACTTCATTTGGAGTCAACAAAAACACAAGCAGCTGGGAACACCTGTGAGAGACTTAGTTGACAGGAACTTTCCTTGACAGGGACTTTCCTGATAGGAGCAGTTGAGGTGAAAGACCCATCCAACATCTAGGCCACACAGAAAAGGACACAGTCCAGAGGAAGCTTTGGCTTGTGGCTGCTGCCCTGATTCTTGTTGGCAGTTCATCTGTCCTGTGACTGGGACTGACACTCCTGCACTGGTGTTAGAACTTACGTCTTCAGGATTCCAATGCAGACTGAAGGCCAGCAGCTCCCTAGGAATCCTCCTGACTCCAGCATCAGACTGGGATTACTGAGACATTCAGTCTAGTGATCTCAAAACTACTGGATTCTCGGCCTTTTGGCCAGGATACAACATTATTAAACTTTCTGAACAACAGCCTGTAAGCCACTCTGATAAATAATGTATTTATATATAAAATACAGTAATAAATTATATATGCATATGTACATAATTCTATCAGTTCTGTTCCTTTCTCTGACTAATATGCTCACTTTTCTTTTTATCATGACCTATCTTAATTCCCTTTAGTCTTTATTTATGAAATTAGGAGCCTACACTTTTATTTCTTATAATAGACTTGCAGTGAGAAGTCATACAACAGTTACTTCTAAATCATTTCCCAAAGTCCCTAGCTCACTGGGTACCCAGTATATGGCCCAGCACACTTCATGAGCAGACTCTCAGCCAGTGACAATGATACTCAGTTTCAGCAGGTAGCTGTCTGTCAGTGTGCCTGGGGGATGGGGAGAGACACCTATATCCTGTGCTCCTATAGGCTGAGGACACCTGGTTCAATAGCTCTGTGTATTTCCTTAAGAGAAAGAGACATATTCACTCTCCTGTGCCCTCTCTAGATGTTTAAAGCTCTTCCCTCAATCATATTCTAAAGCCACAGGGGTCCATTACAACCTTAGATTTATCATTATGATTTTAGAATATATTAAAGGGTTTCATGAGTCCAGCCTCAGTAATGTTTAGCCATAAAGGAAACTAGATGTCTGCAATTTTTTATTAAGATTGTATAATATCTCAATTACAAGCAATATGAGGTTGGCCGGGGCTCCTGCTTGCTTTGACATGTCTACTTCTCTGTGCATTTAATGTGCTCCCGGCTCTATTTAACATGCTGGTACGGTGTTCTGGAGAGCAGAGGAAGGGAAAGGGGAATACTAGACATCAGAAGCATTCTTGATATAAGATATCCGACATGCAAATGAGGGAAAGGCTCATACTCCTGAGATGAGATACTTGAATGGAGACCATAATGGCCTTTCGAGCCCAGTGAGCCATAAATTACAACCACAGACAGAGTTTAACTACCAGTGTGTCAGGATTACTTCAGCCTAGTGGGCCATGTTCATGAACTTTTGGGACTAATGAGATAGACAGATCTGGAAATAGAGAGCCAGGAAGCAGCAAAGCAAGAATCTAGATTCTGCAACCAGGTTGCTTTGGTCCAAATCCTGTCTTTGACACATGCGAGCTGGATGACATTGGGAGGGCTGCCACCATCCATGTATTGCAGCTGGTTTTTCTGGCCCCTGAGAGCCATTTCCATGTACAAAGGTCCTCAGCTGCTTTCTTGTACTCAGCTTCAGGGCTGGACTCCGCCCTTCCTCCAGGCACCCAAACCTCACCTGCACCCTGCAGAGCTGCTCATTAAACACCTACCAGCATGCCTCTGTCCTCCACTAATGTTTATGAAGCTAGAGTAAGAATATAAATGCAGAGTCATCATTTTTTAAATATTTGGATATGTGTTATATAAAGTCATGTCATTATATGGTCACCTGGTGTGTTTCTGCTCTTCATAATGTCCTGGCATGCCACACTCAGACTTAGAGTTCTGCTGCTCTTCTGAGATCCACACTAGGTGGCCGTGATAGAAGAGAATACCTCACTCTATTTTCTTCCCATAGCTCCCTGCTCCATCCCTTCCCATAGGGATTTCTTGTAAATGATTTCTGCCCAGACTTTCTGGTCTAGTTCAGAGGTTCAGACCCACAGTCCCACAGAATCACACAGATGCTTGTATTATTTTTACGCTGATTGACCTAAGGCCCAGGCATGTAATTTGCTAGTGCTTGCTCTCAATCTAACCCATTCTGTTCAGCCGTGTGGCTCGGCACCTTTGCCCATAGCAGCATTTCAGCTTCTTTCCTCTGTGTCTGGGGAAGCTCTCTCTGGCAGCTCTCTGTTATCTGTCTCTCTGGCATCTGTGTGTGCTCTGAGATGTTCCTGAGTTTTCTTAGCCTGCTAGCCCTGCCCACACTTCCTGTTTGCCTTTGGCCAATCAGCTTTTTATTAAACCCATAGGTTGGACAAATATTTACATTACCAGCATAATCCCACTACAGTTCCTAGTCTGCACAGTTCAGAGACTCCAAACCACATGACCGAGTGTAGAAGCTGCTTGTTCATGTTCCCAGCATACAGAAATAGTCATGCTGGAGGAGGTCCACCATGTAGAGAGTTTGCCTGCACCAGACCTGAACGCAGTATGGGGCCTAAGGGAGAAGAGTCCTGGCTATTTGGCTGTGATATCAAAGGCAAATCAAAAAGACAGAGTCTTCAATTACTCAAGCAGCCTGGTCGCATCAATTCTTCATCCTATAGAGGACAGGTCCAGAGGAGGATGAAGTGAGACTCAGAGCTGAGGGAACCTCTCACCATTTTTTTTTAACTCCTATATTCCTCAGTTTTCTTTCTTTCCCAGGAAAAAAAAAATGAAAATAAAAATAACACTTGCAGGATCAGCAAGAGAATTAAGTACTTAATATGGTATGTGTTCATGAAGATCAGTTGCTCATGGGAGCATTATGGTATGCAGCTTCCGGAGGCACTGGGAACATGCAGCATGGGATGGAGTCTCTAATGGCCTACAGTGTAAGTCCTGATCTCCCCCTTTAGCTAAGACACCGTCCCTCTTCTGAGATTGTTTCCTTATCAATAAGCATGGCAGTTAATCTTTAGGTCTTCCCTTTTAGTTTATTACAGGGTGCTAGCTTGAATGAGAAATGTACCACTCAGGCTCATGTATTTGAACACCTGGTCCCCAGCCGGGGGCGCTATTTGGAGAGATTGTGTAGCCGTTAGAAGTACAGTGCATACTTACTAGAGGAAGTGTCACCAGGGGCAGGCTTGGAGAGGTATAGCCTAGCTCTTCTCCAATCACACTTGCTCTGTGCACCCAGAATGTGGATAAAGATGGGACTACCCACTTTCCTTCCCCTACTGGCATGGTGTGACTTTCCTGACATTATATTTTCCAGCTTCATGGAGCAATAACCCAAACTTTTCCTTCTGCTAGTTGCCTTTGGTCATGCTATTTCTTTTTTCTTTTTTTTTAAACTTTATTTATTTATTTATTTATTTATTTATTTATTTATTTATTTATTTATTTGCCTTGGTGTTTGCCTGGAACTGGAACGGTCATGCTATTTCAATACAACAATAAAATTAACTTTAAAAATGTCTTATTTCTCTAATGGAATTACAAAGAGTAGAAATTAAGGTGATTTCCAAGGGTGTCAAGGTGGGGCCTTTGATTACATCTGGCATTTCTTATGTACTCAAATGCTTTGGAAATCTCTCCCTCTTGAGGGTGTGCTCAGAAGGATTTTTTTTTTTTTTTACATTATTTCTGGAGGCTTAGCTTTGTTTTTGTTTGTTAGTTGTTTGTTTTTTATAACATTTACCTTTGAAGAGAGTGCTGGGATGCTCCTCCAAAGTGAACAGTTATTTGGAATGACTGAGGATCTGACATTGAAGTCCCATGTGGATGACAGCCCATCTCAACAATCCCTCGGGCTTGCTCTTTTCTTGTCACAGTGGCGCCCAAGGATCCTGTTTCAGTCGCCTATTGCTGGGTAAAAAGAGCACACACACTTGGAGCTATAAACACTGACCACTGGCTTGAGCTTCTGAAAACTCAAAGCCACTCCCCAGTGGCACACTTCCTCTAACAAGACCCTCCCTCCTCATAGTGCCACTTCCTATGAGCCTATGCAGGACATTTCCATTCAAAACACCACACTAGCCCAGAAAGCTCTGACTCACGGAACCATTTAGACCTAAGTTGTGCATTTCCAGCAAAAACACCAGGACATACTGTCAAGTCTGAAGCTGTTAGACTCAGTGTAGAGTCTTCTGAGAAGATCTAGCCAATGCAATAAACAAACAAAAATAAATAAGTAATGAGGGAGCCATGAAGGAAAGAGTCTCATATGCTTGTTCCTGATATCAAAAACTATCATCAACACTCTGCCAGATCTAAAACGAATCAACCTTGTACAAAAGCAACAACAGCTTACATAGAAAATACCAGGCTAGAAACCATGCCCAGTGCTGGGCTGATCCAATTCTTCTTACTATCTCATTCATCAGCAATATTTGACCCCAAACAGTTTATGTAAAGCTCCTCACTTCTGTACAAACTACTCCTTGACTAGATGTGATGTCTTTGAATACCCTTATAATTTATTATATTGTGCAGATTTTCAAATACATCTGTTATCTTTGAATACTGTCTTTCCATTGTTATGTAGGTTTACAACCCTGGTTCCAGGAGGTATAGGGACAATAACCATACTCTGCAGGTTTCTAAGAACACAATGATGCCAAAGAGACTTGAAGTTAGTAGGAATTTGCCTCAGAACAGGAACCTGTGGGCTTTACCAAAGCCAGGTGGTGCCTGAATATAAAGAAGAAAATGCTTAGAGAGTGATGTGTTACCTTGCAGGGGCACAAGGCAGGGACTCTGTCAGCCTGCTAACCAAGTGTGTGTTTCCAAGGCAGCTCCACTTGTACAGAGCTTTCTACTCTGTAGTGGTTAAAGACAGAATTGATTTTCCAGAAGCAGGATTTTGAAACTAAAAGTTCACAATTCCCCATTCAGTGTTGGTTGCCCAAGAGACAACAGGAACTTGTTTGGGCCTATCATACTGGTATCTGTGACTTACTTTGAAATAGATCAAAATCCCATTGGATGAAGGAGCAGTGAGTGGATGAAGGGATGAATGTAGGCATCAGGGCACAGGGGTAAATCAGTGGTACCATCAAGGTGAGAATATACACAGCCAGTCTTCAATTTCATCTTTCCTCTGTGTTTAAAATTTGGGGAATACAGTATTCATTAACATCAATAAAATGCTAGTAAATGACAACTCATAAAGTTTGTGTACTTATAGGTGCTAAAGAATTCCATAGCAGGAGGAAGCTCAGGAGATCTGACTAACAAACTCACTGGACACAGGAGGAAAGTAATGCACATGCAGAAGCGCTTGCCTGAGGCCACACAGCCAGGCTCAGGACAGCAGGCTGAGAACACTCTAGGTTCTGTCATGTGCATTTGGTATCGGACTGAAACATGGATACTAAACACATTTGGAATCTTGGAGTTTTCTGTGTAACAATACATGGCTGACAATTATAATTTTGAGATCCACCCAAGCAGTTGAATCAAGAACTAGTTTATAATGTTGGCAGACAATGGGTTCAGAAAAGGGAATGAAACAGGACTTTATTTTAAGAAGCTTAATTAAAGTCCTTAGCTACTCATCTGTTTATTACTATAGTCTAAGGTGGTTTTGTAATACTGCTTTGGCAGGGCAGAGAGAAATGTGGTTATTAGCTATTAGAACCATCTCACCAAGCAGTCACTGCCCAGATTTTCACCCATACTTCCTGGGAGCCCAAGTTTTACATCAACATTATTCAAAGGTGAACAACTTCAGAATAAGATATTCAAACAAATCATTAAGAGCTATTATTAAATCCTTCTCAGGGCATCTGAATCATCTAAAAGAAGATTTAGATTGGGCTTAATTTGAGAAAATAAAGGGCTAGGTGTGTGTGTGTGTGTATATATATATATATGTATATATATATGTATATATATGTATATATATATATATATATAGAGAGAGAGAGAGAGAGATTGGACTTCTCTCCCTATCTCTATCAAGTGGTAGACTATCATGGCCTGCTGGCTCCCTTCCCGAGATCTACCATCATAGCAAAGCTAAAGGAACAGATTCAAGCAGGCATCTATAACATTACCAGCCACAGTAGAACTGTGGGAGACAGAAGTCTGTCCAGAGCAAGGAGAGTGGTACCCCCGGAAGACAAAAGAAAGGCAGAGTACACAAAAAGAACAGGTTGAAGAAGGTCTTGAAACACCACCTTTACCTCTTGGCTTCCTGGCTTTGAATGAATCCTTTGGAAATTGATAGCAAGTCTTCATTGTCAACTTGAGTGCTTGTAAGGACATGGAGGAGATGAAGACATACATCTCTGAGTGTCTGTGAGGGTGATTCCAGAAAACTAACTGAGGGAAGAAAACTGACCTTGATTGTGGGCATCCACCTATTCACTTTTCCCTTTTCACACTCCACGGAGAGCAGCATGTATTGTAGGGATGATTCCAGGAACACAGGGACGTTCTCTCCTTGGTAACATGGCTTCTCAACAGAGCAAGTGATGACTGGAGCTTGTGAAGCAATTGTGCCAAGAAAACACAATAGACACTACATATGGCTGCGTCTAGTGGCTCACACCTGTAGGCTCAGTCCTCTGGAGGCTGATACAGGAAGATGACAAGTTTAAAGCTTGCCTGGGCAATTTAGTGAACTGTCTCACAATAAAAGAGCCGTGAATAGTGTTACACACCTGCAATCCCAGAATTTAAGAGGCAAAAGCAGGAGGATTAGGAATGCAAAGTTTGTGATGCATTTTGAGGCCAGTCTTAGGGCTATATAAAGTCCTGTCTTAAAAAAAAAAAATAGTAAACTCTAAGCCAGTGGTAGAGTTGCCTAGCACACATAAGTCCGGGATTCCTTCCACCACCAGAAGGTGAAAAAGAGAAAGAGGGGAAAGAATGAAGAGGCAAAGTGATGTGGTGACATTGACCATATCAGGAAAAAGACAAACTCTAAATAATTTCAAGAGTTAGAAAGAAGGTCCGCAATGTGGTGATATGCTATATATTTAATAAAACCTGAAATATTCAGACACAGCACACAACCAAATCCTAGACAGAAAGCTCAGGAATTTTTTGATCCTTGAGTACAAGGACAAACACCTGAGATTCAATAGCACACACCTTTAATCCCCAGCACAGGGAAAGCTGGGAGTGGTGACCTATGCCCTTAATTCCATAACTCCAGAGACAGAACTTCCTCTGTTTCTGGTGAGTTCAAGGCTAGCTCCAAAATAGAGTAGTTCACACCTTTAATCCTAGCCTAGATGGAATACAGTTGACTAGAAGAGTATACAAGGCCTCTAAGGAACCCGGCAGAGGCAGAAGAGACCAGGAGCAAGGCTCAGGAAGTTGCAAGACACCTGGGTAGAATTGACTGTGGTACTTCCTGTCTCTGATATTTCAGCCTTCCCCCAGTATTTGGCTCTGAGTCTTCTTTTCATACAATCTGAATTCATGCTACACCACAAGGGAATTACAATCAATATGAAATGAAATGTCCTAACAGAATCACTGGATTCACAGACTCTTAGTTATACAGAGAAGTACTTTACATCTACGTTTTTTGTTTTGTTTTTTTTTTAACAGCTGATTAAAATGTCTTTTAAGTGTGAGAGTAAAATACAATGAAGAGAAATAAAATAACACCAAGCCTATGTATTTGTCTTGCTAGAAGAAAAATGATAATATGATAAAATGAAGATAAATAGATAGATAGGTAGCTATATAGATGATAGATACACAGATTAATGTATAGATGAAAAGAATATATAGGGGGCTGAAGAGATGGCTCAGAGGTTAAGAGCACTAACTGTTCTTCCAGAGGTCCTGAGTTCAATTCCCAGCAACCACATGGTGGCTCACAACCATCTATGATGACATCTGGTACCCTCTTCTGTATACTGTATGCATAATAAATAAATCAAATAAAGAAAAGAATATATATATTAGAATTTATTCCCCTACAGGTATATGAATATGGCTTTAGATTAATAACTGGAAATTAAGGTGTATAATATTTAATAAACAATATTATAAATCATTGAACTATAAACAAGCAAAAAATAAGAGGTAGGAAAAAATAAAGTAGATGGGGAAATTTTAAACTATATATATTCATAAAATATAATTATTTATAGATTATTAAATATTAAAATATAATTATATAATTAACTATCTTGTACACAGCAGACATTTAATTGTCTCTTCAAATTGGGCACATATGGTAAGTATGGCCAGACATACACATGTCTACAATGCACACATATATATGCATAGATATATACATTCATACATATATACACATGTGCATACATGTATGCACACATAATACATACACAAGTACACACACATTCATGCATGCACATGTATACTCACATGCACACAGATATATAGGCATGTGCACATACATATATCTTGCACAAACTCTATTTGGTATTTTAATAAAAACCTGAAGCCACATAACTGGGGAAAAGCTGAAATATCAGAGAGACAGAGAAACAAACTACAGCTGCTTCTCACCCGGCCAACTCCTGAGGATTATCTCCATGAATCCTCCTACTCCAAGCCTCTTCATCCAAAAAGAAAAGAGACAGGACAAGGTAAGAAGTCCCGCCTCTTCTAGCTATCTCCACTGAGCTATCTCTCTTTTGGCTCAACTTTCCCAATATTAAGATTAAAGGTGTGTGCCACCACTGCCTGACTCTATTACACCTTGAACTCAGAGATCCAGACAGATCTCTGCCTGCCTTCCCCGCCCCCTTTAGTGATGGGATTAAAGGCATGGGTCACCACTCCCTGACCTTCACAGCTTGGCTCTGTGGGTGACTTGGTCCTCCGATATTCCAGACTATTTTTTATTAAATATACAATATATCAACACACACACATGCACATGCACATACAATGTCATTGGATTCTAAAGTAAATGTGTTCATAAGCATGCCTACAGGCCCCCAGGAGGAGGCAAGGCTTTCTTTGTTGTAAGAGTCCTAATGACTGGCTAATTTTAAGGATGTCGAATATGGAGGCAAAAATGTCCTAGCGTGGTATAGCCTGTGAGATAAATTCAAAGACCACACTAGAGCATTAATTTGTTCCTAACTACATTGCTAATTTTATAGTCACTTAAGCAAATAAATGCTTCAAAACATCCTTGGAAAAGGGCCTAATCTGACTTTTCAGTTGACTGAGATCTTGGAGGCTTGGCACTGAGCAAGGCCAGCAGGGTCGACAGAGATGAGGCTATTTGTCCTCTGCATCTCAAGCAAAAGCGTTTAAACAGCAGTGAACATGCTGTTAGCCACATGATTAGTTACCAGGATATGGAACCTAAGAGTCCTTTCTGATTTTAGGCTCTTATTAAATACAAGCCAGGGAACGGGGTTGTCAAGGACAGTAACCTCAAATAAATCCTTTAATTCCAGGGAATTGTTTGAAACCAGGCAGAACAATACACGTTTCATTTTTGTGCCTTTTACACTTCACTTGATAAGAAATAATCGTGTTTAATTCAGAGACAATCTGATGGCACCATTACTGCTGATTTGAATGCTGCCGTTTTTGTCCCTTGTGGAAGAGCAATCATGAGAGACACACTGAACAACCCAGCCCGGAACAGCTAACTCAGGTGGTCTGCAGACACAGGACTAAAATGCATGTTTATGCTGCACACTGCTGTTGATACATAAAAACACAGCTTCCACCTCAGAGTAACAGTTTATTCTGGAGACAATATGAGTGGCCAGGTAATAGTTTCATAGCATCAGAATAAAGAAAATCATAAGCCAAAACACCTTTCAAATGCAATGGTGGGTACCTCAGCTAGAGCATGAGCAAGCCTCTACTATAGGCCTTGTATGCTATTTGATGATGTTCTTAGCCTTTGTGTAGGAGGAACTGAGATGTCTGTTGTACATTCCAGAAGGGTTTACCTGATACTCATCAAGATGTTAAGTCCCAAACAGAAGTAGGAATGAGTGCCATTTAAAAACTGAATACAGCAGGAGATAAATTACAATTAGTCTCTGGACCTTCAACACTCCAACTGCCCACATCACTGAAATTCTAATTCATCAATCAGCCTTGTACAATGTTAATGCAGATGCTGTTTCTTTGGGAGAACTTCAGTACACACTGTTGAGATGGTGAGTTTGTTACATAGTGTTATGTGATAATGGTTAATTAGTTGGGAATTAATTACTGGTACATTGATTCAGGTTACTTAATCCTGAGTTAATTTGCCCAGAGCCTTCCTCCCACCTTAGTGACTGGTCCAAAGATGACTCCATCACTGCACCACAAAGGACTCAATAAGATGAACCAGCTTTGGCTTGGAGTTGTCCTTGCACATGTTAGACTACAATGAGTCTGACCAAATAATCCAAAATCTGTGCACCTCTGAGATCCTCAGGTATAAACTTAATAAAAGGTTAAATTGTTATTTATAAGTAATACATGCCCATCAGCAAATGAAAACATATTTATAGTCCCAAAATTATATATCTGCCTTCTGCATTTCCCTAGAGAAGGAAGGCCCACAGTGTTCTGCTGTGGCGTGGGTAATAAAGGGAGATAGCCTTACTTAAGCAAAAAAAAAGCTTTTTCTTTTACATTTGAAGTAGAATTCGACTGCTGAATTTACAATTTAACTTGGACATTTGAACTAAGAAATTGCGAAGAATTTTGGCTTCCAGGAGCACAGGAAGAGAGAGAATGGGAGAGCGAGAGTAAGCAAAAGCGGGGAGGACCTCCAGAACAAGAATGAGGTCTGACACCTGCCTGAGTGACCCACCACCGGGGACACAGTCATCGGTTAGGTTATAAGGTTAGGACATAAGGTTTTCATAATCAGAGAATGAATGACAAAGGATTTCACACTGTCTTGGGTTTTTTTGTTTTTTTGTTTTTTGTTTTTTTTTTTTTTTTTTTTTTTTTTTTTTTTTTTTTTAATTGTTGTGAAGAGACACCATGACCTCTGTAAGGATTCCTGGCCCTCCACGTAGCTGAGCCAATTCGGCTCAGGTGGAATGCACCTTGTACGGAGGCATGCCTCTGGGCGTGGCTGTGTAAACCCCGAGGCACTACTACAAAAGCACCTCCCTGGATGCCTGACACATACAGAGACACGCCCTAAACGTGACTACGTAAACCCGTACACACCCCTTCTCTTAAAAGAGTCCGTGCCCACGTTTCAGGATCTCTCTTTCTCCTGATCTCCTTCTGTCCTGCTTCTCTGCTTCTGCACTCGCCTGGGAACTCTCTTAAATAAACTCTTGTGTGGCCTTGATAGTGTATATCTCTTATCACGCGCACGAAACCAACAACCACTGCAACTCTTATAAAAGAAAAACTTGGGACTGGCTTATATTTTCAGAGGTTCAATCCATTATCGACATGGCGGTATGTAAAGACATGATGCTGGAGCTGAGAGTTGACTCAGAGGCAACAGGAATCGGTCTCCCTATCACTCTGAGTGCCCCTTGAGCAAAAGGGACCCAAAAACCCACCCCTACTTCTTCCAACAAGACCACACCCACTTCAACAAGGCCACACCTCCTAACAGTGCCACTTCCTATTGGAGGCATTTTCTTTCAAATCCCCACATACATCAAGAATATGAATGATAGAATTTCACAGACCAGCTAAAGAGGTGGAAGACAGGGAGTCACCTCTAGGACCACTCAGAGGAACAAAATGAATAGTAAGTCTGGTCTTCAGTTCAAAGCTCAGGCTTAATTGTGCTCCTCTGTGCCATGCCAATCACTTGAAGATTAGGAAATGTCATGGTAACAATTGCTAGGAAACCCTCAGGCAGCCTTATGAGTTTATATAAGCTGTCTCCTGCATATTTGAAAATAAGTATTTTATTGGATTATTTAAGGGACAGTGGGTTTTTGTTTTTTTTTCTCTAGGAGAATGTTCAAGATTCATTTCACATATAGATCATATTTCAAACACACATTTACACAGTGCATCCTAGGTTCTAGGCTGGTATGGCTTAAAAGTGAAATGTTCTCCAAATGGCTTGGTTCCTAGGTGCTGGTGCTGTTTTCCATGAAACCATTAGGAGGTGGAGCCTCACTGGTGGAAGTGGACCTGAGTTGGGTCTGGAAATTTCATAGCCTCACTGTCTGTGTTTTCTGCTTCCTGACTATGGACACAATGCGAGCAGCCACATCACATTCCTACCATCATGATGGCAGGATCCTTTTCATAAACTATGAGCTAAAATAAATCTTCATGTTTAGTTGATTTTGTTAAGTGTTTTGTCACAGAGACAAGAAAAAGTCACTACCTGTGGGTTCTGCAGAAAATACAGGGCACCCTTGAGATATTCAGAGAAGGTAAGAAGTTGAAGACCTGCATCCAGGCTTGTGAAAGAGACTGGAATCCTAGCTCAATGACAGTGTGGAAAAAAAACTTAAGAAAAAACTATGTGAATCAATATTCTAAGTTAATATCTATGGAGGTGGTTTATCATCGAGAGAAGCAAAGACATTCAGCAAGCATTTGACCAAGTGCTCGGCAAATCTACTTTTGGAGCAATATAAGAGTTGCTGGGGACATAAAGTCATTTTCTACTAGGGCCCAAAGAAATTTGAAGACAAATTTCTGAATAGTTAATATGTTCTACTGAAGGGGCATGCTTATTTAGGTTGCTATGGCAGCCCATGAACCTATTAGCATCCTTCTACATGTGGACATCAATTTCAATCCCATTGGTTGACAATTCTGTCTTTTTATCAATGTGTACTTCTGGCTTCTTAATAAAGAATCAGGTGTCCATAGGTGTGTGGATTTATGTTTGGGTCTTCAGTTTGATTCCATTAATTAACCTGGCTGTTTTTTATGCCAATACCATGGTGTTTTTAATTATAATGAGTCTGTAGTACGACATGAAATCAGGGATGGTGACACCCCTAGCAGTTCTTATCGTACAGGATTGTTGTTAGCTATCCAGTTTTTTGTTTTGTTTTGTTTTCTTTTGTTTTTCCATATGAAGCTGAGAATTTTCCTGAGTAAAAAATTAGAGAAACAAGACCTTCACAATAGCACTAACTAATACAAATAAATATCTAACAAAGCAAGTGAAAGACTTATGATAAAAACTTCAAGTCTTTGAAGAAAGAAATTGAAGAAGATATCAGAAAACAGGAAGACCTCCCATAACCAGATCTTTTCCAATGTGACACAATGTGATACAAGGATGAGTGTAGAGCTGTGTATGGTTTCACCTCTGACCATGGGACTTTTTGGTAGAAGGTGTCCATTACAGCAGAGAGACTAGACTGCCTGCCACACCCAGCTGGAAAGATGGAATCTGGGGAACTGGAACAAAGACCACCACTTTCTTTGGAGGGGATTCTGAGGTCTAAAAGTGGACTCTTCCTTTATTTTGTCCATACCCTTCATGACTGTGTTTTAATGAAACACATCACTTCTTGATTTGGTTCCTCTGGAGGAGGTGGTTGCTGAGCATCTTCTACATGACGCCAACTCTAACGTCACTTGCCAATTTCATCACAGATGAAATGTTCTTACCCATTCCCAACTGTTTCACTTGTGTGTTGGGGTACAGAATGCTTTCTGTGGATAAACCTCCCTTTCCACTAGCCCCATCTGTTTTAGGTAGCCTCCCTCAGATCCCGAGTTCACTGGCAGGAGACCACCCTCCTTTCCCACATGGTCCTGCCAGGAAACAGCAGCTTTGCCTCAAACCTGGCCACTGACAAGATCTTGGGCTTAGGACAAAATGAAGAAGTGATTTCTGCGAACAGGGAAAAGGCAACACTGAGAAGTAGAAACTTCTTGCTGATTCTGCTGAGGGAAGCATCAATGTGTGTCAGTGTGGGGAGGGAGGTGACCAGGGCCACTCTGCTCCCCAGGATTGAGCAGCAGCAGCAGCCTGTGCTGACACAGTGCTGGCTGATCTGCCCAGAGCTAATGCCAAGTGCTCCCTCCATTAACCCTCTCCCTGGGAATCACAACCCCAAGCTTGAGATAAGGCAGGCCAGGGCTCAGCTGAAGGTCCCTGCTGCTGGGAGCAGGGTGGGGGTTGGATGAGCTCCCATCCTCTTCCCTCCCCAGAGCAGTGTGCTTAAAAGGGCACAGGGGGTCCTGTGTCCTTCCCATCCTGGCTGCCCATCCCCCAGCAGGATGGGAGTGGGGGAGAGGAGACATGCACAGTCTAGCCTGCCTCTCCCTCCTGCTAGGCAGGCGCCTCCAGGACCAGACCAGGGAAGTGTGTGATGGCTGATGGTGAAGACCCCCTTGTCTGCCTGGGAGAGATGCTTCTTAGATAAGGCAGGGGAGCTATTCCACTTTGGGCTTTGCTTGCTGTGATAAAATACCTCAATAGCTGCAACTTAAGTGAGGATTTGACCTCAAATCAATGCAGGACATGAACAGAAGCTTTTGAAAAGATGAGTTGAAATTAATCCTTCCCCTTATAAACATTTCCAAAAGGTGACAAATGGACTGGCCACCATACCAGTCAGGGTTCAGAAACTCAGTTGGAGACAGCCATCACAGAACTGAGGATTTCAGGGAGGAGCAGGGCCGTGGTTAGATTGGGTTAGGACCAGGCAGGACCTTCTAAGCAGGACCTCACAAGGAGGCTACACAGTTCCACCATTCCTAACAGTTTGTTGCAATATTGTATCCATCAACAGATAATACCATTGAGCAGGTCAGGGCTATCATGATCTTTTTAGAAACAATCGCACAGCTACACCTAGGTGCCCTTAACTAATCCCATAGGTATCTCATAATCTAATCAAGCTTGCAATCAGAGACTCTTCATCACCGGTGGGAACGGAGACAGTCACAGGAACAATCCTGACAGGAGTCTTCCCACCTCAGAGCCTTCAGGCAGCCTTCTAAGACACTTCTGTCCACATTCTTTGGTGATTAGCCCTTTTCTTTCTGCTTGGATGCTCTTTACCAGAGCCATTCCAGACTATCCCAAGTAAAACATCAACAGGACCATATCCATTCCTTCATTTATTTCCTTGTAAACATGTACACACACCACACTGCAGTGATCCATCTTTTCCTGTAGAACAGTCACCGATAAACTACAGCTGAGAAGTCAGCCAACTGATTTCTCTTTAGTATCTTACTGGGAGACAACAAAACTTCTGTACCATGCAGGGAAGTCTGACATGCCAGAGTTAAAGTGTTCCTGAACACCATGTGACTGACAGCGCTTATAGTATTTACCATGTAGTGTTGTTTAGGATGCTGTGTGCCCACTTTTCACTCTGAAGTCTGGAAGACAAGAGTAACGGGGCTCTATTTCTGTTACCACACCTGCCACTGAGCAGGTATGAATTAACAATTAACCCGTATCTGTTGAAAAGAATTGGAGAGATCAGAGCCCCAGGTATCTGCCTGCCTTCCTGGATGACTGTTTGGCAGGGCAGGCTAGACAGAACCAATGGGAGCTCAAAGATAAGCATGCATCAGGGAGGCATCAGAACTGTAGACCCAGGTCTAAGTTAGCCTAAGAAGCCCTTGACACATCCCAACCCTCAGCGGTTGGACAAGAAAAGAACACAGGGCTGGTTAGGGCCTTATCCAACTTTCTGAAACCCATGACTTTGCTCAAGCCCAAGGTAACCCAGGGGCCATTCTCAGGGAGAAACCTCCTCCTCTACTTCCCCAACAAGAATGGGCTGGGATGGACTCTGAACAGCAGCCTTGTAGCAATGGGAAAGAACCCCACTCCTCACCCCATTTACCAGGAAGGAATGAGATGAGCCTGATGCCACACCAGTTAAACTAGGCACAGTACACCAAGCTGTGCACATTATGTGTATGTCTGGAGCTTCTAGGCTGTTTATCCATGTATAAGGAGGGACTCTGAGATACAACCAACGCCTTTTATCACTAATGCTGTGAGACAAGGTCCTCTGTTGAAAACACATTGCATATACACCTCTGTCTTTAATCTTGTATCAACCATCACCTCTCAGCCCCCTGCCTCCCTCCTTCCAAAGTCCTCATCATGGGTTCCATGGGTCCATGGTGGGCTGGCTCTATTTAGAAACTGGGATCTTGAGGTTTGCAATAGTGCCAGGATCCAGAAGTTCCAAGCCCTGAAGGGCTTCCAGTAGCTGCTCCCGGGCAGCACCGATGAAGGAATTCTCCAAGAAGGCGGGCAGACCACCCACACCATCACGTAGGACGTAGAGCGGTACCCGCACTAGGCCCAGCACCTATGAAAAGCGGACAGGTGACACGTGGGACTTCATGTATCTCAACACATTAGCTTACCTACCTTGGAACAGAGCTCTCCAGAGTGGAAATCTAACTTAACAACCAGGCAGAATGAGGCCCAAAAATCACACCTCAGGAAAGCTTAGTGAACCCAACTCTGCAGACAAAGGACCCATGCTACCCAGCTCCATCCAAGCTAATCCCTCTCCATCTTTTCCCGCTTATCCTTAACTGGCTACTGCATGGCTGGAGCAGAATTTACAGTCACAGATCTTACGTGACTGTATACATATCACCTGGGTGATCAAGAAATAATGCAAATACCCAATTCTTCCTCTGATCTCCTCACCCAACCACTGACTGATTCCGAAAGACTTCAGTCTACACACTGCCAAAGTGTGTGCAGTAATCAGTTTCAATATTTCCCTAGCATTAGAATCACTGCCATACTTTCTCCTTATTGGGCCCAAAGTCAAGAGTTTAGGGAGTCATGAGTATTAGCATAGGGGGCAGTAGAGAGACTTGCATGTGTGTCCTAGAAATCTCTCTGCAAAGGCTACTAAAGGAGACCAAGTTGGTGGTGTTATCCAGCCTGGAAAATCCCAACTAGTTCATGCCACTTGAAAGAGTACATTGTTGGAAGGTCAAAATTTCCCCCACCCAGTGAGAGATATGGGAGAGGGCAAACAGGATATGAAGTGGGTCCCAGGCTGGTCCCACCTCCAGCCCATGGTCCTTGGCTTGAGGTGCCCTGGCTTCCACAGCCTGCAGCTGCTCCGGTGTCAGGCGCTTGGCATAGAAATGGGCCACCACGCGCTGTCTGGTCGCGAGGTGTGAGCTCCGATAGTCGGAGCGCTCCACGCGGAAAGCAGACACCGCGTCACCCAGCTCCTCGCGCAGTTCACGGTTCAGCCCGTCCTCCAGGCTGCTGTCCTGCCGGTCCACGAAGCCTCCAGGGAAGCCTAGGCGCCCATCGAAGCGCATCTGCATCTGGGGGAGGAGAGGGACCGTAGTTGGCTGGAGGGCGCGGGATCGGGGGCAGGGAGCGACGGCATGCGGGCGTCCTCACCAGCACGGCGAAGCGCAGCGGGATGCGGCCGAACAGCTTGCGGGGGTCGGGCGCGTAGAGCAGGGCGTGGCAGGCATGGCGCCAGCCGGGCCCGAGTGCCAGGGCCTCGCTGAGCTCCACTTGCCGATCCCCAGCCATCTCAAGGCTCGCACTTCCGGGTTCCTGCAGAGGACAGCAACTGGGGTGGAGCTTCGCGAGACCGGGCATTAGCCAGTCAGCAAGGAAGACACCCTAGGACTGTCAGAGAAACCGAAAGCTTCCATAGGATTGGCTCTTAGAAGCTGAGCCTGCAGTGCTGAAGCGTGGTCCATACACAGGCTCCAGTTGGTATCTGGAAAGCTAGTAGGAGCAGGCATTGGAGCCTGAGCAGAATTTACTTATTCAAGAGTCCAGGCAGTGGAAGGAACGATGCAGTGTTCAGGAAACTGTGCTGGGGTTGTTCTGGATCATTCATATATGTATCAAGGAGACCAGGGTTAGGAGGGCGGTAGTCTGGCTTTCGAGGCTGCCTACCCTAGGGCAGTGTGGGAAAGGAAAGATAGTGTTGAGTGGTGGAAATGTGGGGACTGACTGAATATGAAGGAGAGCAGGGGTCAGCGCCAGGACCGCTTATGGCCTGAGTGATAACTCTTTTGGGGAAGGGAAGGGAAGTGGCCAATGGTAGGTGACTGCATTGGCTGTGAGCTCTGGGCAGTGGTGTGTAGTATGAGGTTTCTGGCCTGTCTGGCTCGTGGTCCAGACTCGCAGTCCCACATTAACACACAGACGCTTTTAGTAGTTACATGCTGTTTGGCCTATGACTCAGGCACATTGCTAGTTAGCTCTCTCATCTTAACCCATTTCCATCCATCTGTCTTGCCCATGGCCTGTGGCTTACCTATTTCTTTGAATCTTGCTTTTGGGGTGGCTGGATTGAGTCTCTCCTGACTCTGAATCTGTTTTATTGCATGTCATTAATCATTTTTTTTTTTTTAACCAGAAGAGCGTTTAGAACGCTAGCAGGTAAAGTGCTGTTTTGACTGCTGACTCCCCTCTGCTTGACTTTTTAGCATGGCGAATGTACTAGAGTCATGCTTATCTTTTTAATTTTGGGAAGTAGTATTGGATATTGTGGAGTTACTTATTATATTAGCTCTGGGGAATCTTAGGGCCTATAGAGCACCACCACCCACTGTTTATGAATTTATTTTATTTTATTTGGCAATAAGGCCTCTTAAAGGAGTTTATATAGTTTTTGTCTCTAAAGCTGAGTCAAGAAGCTTCTGTTAAAGGAGCTGCGCATCTGCTCACCACCAGCAAACAAAGCCTTCTCAGAAAATGCTGCTCCTAAGAAGCTATCTTTGACTGTCCCCCTTTTGTCTGTATGAACAGAAACCTTAAATCCATCAGTGGTGTGGAACCTGGTATATGAAAAGTGGTCTAGGAAATGTCATAGGTCCCAGGATGGAGGGATGGCTGGCTGTGGATGTGACTAAGGCACAGGGAAAAAAGTGGGAGGAGTCAGAGATATGGCACACCCCCCCCAAAGTTTGGTAGTAAGTTAAAATACTCACCGATCTTGAAATTATGGAGTTTGGGAATGTGGGACATGTAGAGCTTAATGCTGGGATCTCCACTTCCGCTAGGTGGCGCCATCTGAAGATCAGTCTATATACAGAGAACCTGTATGTGTTTAAGGAAAGGGTGCCTCTTGAAGAAGGTCTGAATTTCAAGTCATAGCCTGGACTTAACAGTTCATTGTGGAACTCAAAACTCACCCAGACACAGGCTTGCAGCGTTAGTAGAAGTCTCTCAACTCCCTCAGGTTCCCAGCTTCAGATCTGTTAACTGGAGACGGTACCGATCTAGGATGGAAAGATGGAAAAGCCTCCTCAAAGGCCAGAGCTGGACACAGTAAATGCAGCCATTCTTGGAGTTGAGGGTGGAGGCTCAGGGCTGTTTTATGTCAAAGGTGAAGGCCTAAGAGGAGGGGCAGCATTGAAGAATGCCTGGGCCGGGGGAGGTCTTTCCTCAGTCTCCTCCTACCAGGGCAGAGATGCTGTTCACTTAGACAATGAGGCAATAAGTGTAATACCATTGCCATTATCTGGCTAAAGTTCAAGGGACTGGCAAATAGTCCTGTTAAACATTACGGTCACCTTGTGATAGAACCCTTTTGATACCTTCCAGTTCTAGGGCCCCACCTGGAGGTGTTTGCACAGCTCAGATGGAAAGAGATCCTGGCAGTCAGGAGCCCAGGCATACTGAGCGGGGCAGCTGGATGGAAAGTATTCAGGCATTCGGGAGCCAATGAAATCCACAGGCCACAGTAAGCATAGGTAGCAGCTTACAGCCCTGCTTCAGGGAAAGGCTTCCCAATGTTAACAGCTCGGCTCTGACAGGGGAGGCCTCCCCAGCGAACTTGTTACAGTCCTGTTCAGGTTCCTGGAGTGTAACAGCTCGTCTGTGCTAGGGGAAAGCTTCCTTGGCCAAAGTGTTACAGTTTTGCTCCCCTTCCTTTTCCTCCACTGTTCAGTTAACACTCTGTTCAGGGAGGGTAACAATTCCGCTCCACTAGGGGAGGAAGGTAGGGGAAGGTCCCCTGGGCAGCAAGAATGTTACAGCTTTGCTCCCTGTTCTTCATCCAGGCTCCATCCCTGCTCCAGGGAAAGAAGATAGTCACCTAAATCTCATTCCAGAGATTTATTGGGAGGGAAGAGTCCAGGAGAGTGGCTGCCTCAGCTCGGGTGGGAGAAGGCATCAGGAAAGGGTAGTAGAAGCTGGGTTTATATAGGGCTTCTTGAGGGCGGACTTTCTAGAAAGAAGACTTCAGGGTGGGGATTGGTCAGATTTTCAACCTCTGATTTGGTTCTGGTTTCAGGGTCAAAACGTTTCTTTCACTGACTCTTTTGGGCTTTGGGGCTTTAATTTCAGGGCCAGGGAATATTTCTTTCGCTGGCCCTATTTCTAGGGACTAAGTGTGTTACTTTGGCACTTGTTTCAGAGTTAGGCATGTTTCTTTGGTTCTGGGTTTAGGAATAAAGTGTTTCTTTCACTGGCTCAGGTCTCAGATCCAGGGTGGGTTTCCTTTACTAGCTCTTGGTTCAGGACTCGGGTGAGTTTCTTTCACTGACTCTGGTATCAGAACCAGGGTGGGTTTGTTTGGCTGGCCACTTTTTCCTGCACCACCCCAGACCAACTGCAAGAAAAACTTAATGAGATAGTAAGGGGATATGGTGGGTTTTGTTGTTGTTGTTGTTGTTGTTGTGTGTGTGTGTGTATAAGACATGCAGGCACATATTCACATGTGTATGGAGGCCAGGAATGCTATGTATCTTCCTCTACAGCAGTCTCCCTTATTAGAAAGTGTCTAAGGCTGAACCCTGAGCTCACTGTCTAGAATGGCTGGGGATCCACTTGTCTCTTGGGATCCACTTATCTCTTTTCTCACACAGTGCTAGAGTTACAGGGTGTCCACCCCTCCTAGCTTTTGTGTGGGTGCTGGCAATCCAGACTTAGATCTTCGTGCTTGTAAGACAGGCATTTTATTGATTAGATCAACTTCCAAACCTGGCTTTTAAAAATACGACATTTGAGAAAACACCATTGTCACACTCCTCGGTCTCTCCCCATGTTCCTGCCCTGACTTCTCTCTGTGGTGGTCTGGGGCCTGGTGATGTATAACATCAGGAGAAGTTGCTTTTGATCAGAGCATTATCAGTTCAACAGAAAAGCAAAGTAGGACACCATGTCTTTCACATAACACTTTGTATCTGTCCTGAACCTGCATTTGCACCCCCCACCCTGCCACACAGAAGCCAATTCCCCAGAGTCAGGGCTGGAGGTAGACTGAGCCAAAGGCCTGGAGCTGTTTCATGTAGATAATGGTCCATAGAGACAAAAAAAATACCTCCATGGCTATCTTTGGAAGATGCTAGGGAGTGAAAATTATTATTTTTCAGAAGACTGAAAAATAAACTACACATTTTCCCCTTCATTTAAAAAGAAAATGGGCTCATCTCAGAGCTATAATGTTTTTTTTTTCCTCCAAATTTACTTTATAATTGGGTGGATATAAATTAATAAACAGAAATTAAGCAAGATATGCTATAATGTTTTAAGAAGCTAACCCAGAGCCTCAGGCAAGCAGAGTGTTAAAAATTATGGTGTTCAAGATCCTATATGTCAGGCTTATGATTATTACCAGTACATCATTTCCAACAAAATAAAACAATGCTCCTTATAAAAATTCCATTGCAAGGCTAGAAAGATTCCCAATGAGTATACAGTGACCATCAACCATCTTGTAATATCAGAAATAAAGCTCACAGCCTCCAAACCCTAAAAGAGCAAAAAGTAAAAAGGAACCCCACACTACTGTCATAGGAGAGAAAGAAAGTCACAGGCCAGTACTGAGTTTTTCAAAGCAGAAATAATTTGAGTAAACAGTTAAAACAGTTTTAATTTTGATTTATTTGTTTATATTGCAGAGTAGGAAACAAATATCCATATATCTATATCTATATAGAATGCAGATGCATGTGGAATTAGCTGCTACATGTAGGCAAAGAATCCTCCATGTGGAAGAATTAGAAATTGTTTCCAAAGCTGGGTAGAGCATAATTCATTGGTGACTTCTGTAGTAAGAAGTTTCTGGCCCAGTCTAGCTCCAAAGTCCTGACCCACAGCCCCTTAATTTCAAAGAATCACACAAAGGTTTATATTAATTACATGCTGTTTGGTCTATGGCTCAGGCTTATTACTTGCTAACTCTTATACTTTTAGTTAACCCATATTTCTATTTATATTAATCCACATAGCTTGGCACCTTTTCTCAGAACAGCATTCTCATCCCACTTCCTCTGTGTCTCCATGTCATCTGTTGCTCTCCTCTTTGGCTTCCCATAATCCTCCTAGTCTGGTTGCCCCGCCTCTACTTCCTATCTAGCTACTTGGCCAATCATCATTTTATTAAACCAATATTTACAAATATTTACAGTGTACAATAGCAGTATCCCACAGCAGACTTCCTTCTCAAGAGCAGACAATATACAAAGAGGAGAGCCATAGAGCAACTTTGTAGCTTTGGGGAGAACTTGACATTGGCAGAGGGTGATTGATATGATGTTATAAAAACAACTCTCTTGCCTAAAGCAAGGCCTTCCTCACCAAAAGAGGGAGTTCTAGTACATTTCAAGGAAAGCACTAAGCGAGTCTCAGCAGAGAGATGTCATAACATAGCTGACCAGTAAATGGCCAAACTGGCATGCCTTACTCTTAGCTCTTTGGAATTTCCAGATTAGAATTGCCTAGACTGGATGGCTTACAGGCAACTAAAATTTATTCCTCACAGTTCTGGAGACAGGGAGGTCTAATATTAAGGGGCTGGCAAACTTAGTGTCTAGTGAGGTCTCAATTCTTGATTCATAGCCCAACTTGTAGCTGAAACCTCTGAGGGTTCTGGAGAAGTCTCTGGGTCTCCTGTAAATCAATAATGCTATTCATGAAGGCTCCACTACTGAGGTCCCAAAGGACCCCACTCCCAAACACCAACACAGGACTGAATTTTAGCATGGGAACTACAGAAAAGATGTAGAAGTCATAAATATTCAACCTATAGTAGTCATAAAGCAAAAAGGAAAATTTCCACTGCCTACAGGATAAAGAAGATCCTCAGAAGATGTGACTAAAAGAAAATTTGAAATCCTGGAGCAAAGATAAAGACATTATATAACAGACAAGGGAATCTGAATAAAACTTTGGTGAATAAAAATGCCTCAAAACAGGCTCATTATTTTAAGAACTATACTGTACTAAGATATTAATAGAGAAACTAAATGGCATATATGGGAATGTCATTCACTAGTCTACCAATTTTTCTGGGAGTATAAATTGCCTAAAAATGAGCTTACTTTTGAGAAGCCAGGAGGGCACATGCAGAAGGCACTAGTATGGGGAGTTTACGGAACAATCGACCTAGTTTCTGCCCTAATTGAATTACAAGGAAGAATCAGACACAGAGGCAGATCTTACCATGATGGAGATTGAGTAGACATATCAACGAAAGGCAGTAGGGAAGAATGAGGAGATGCCCTAAATTTAGTAACAAGGCCCGAGGATGGAGGCAGAGATGAGAGAGGCTAGACAGCTTATAGCCTTGAGCCAACAAGAAAATATTCTGTTCATCCCTAAACTTATGTTGAAATCCTTGACTTAAGCCCCAGAATGATGACCAGGCCTGCTTATATCCCCATCAACCAAGGAGCAGCAAGTACCCTGCCTAGAGAATCTGCTGGCCCCAAGCTTCGTTAGTGTCACAGGATCCTGCCTCTCAGTGAAGTCTCCATGTGAGCAGAGCCTTCTCTTTTCAGCGTTAATTTAAAAATGCCGAGTTCTGATTACTTTACAGTGCCGACTGTTACCCAGAAACTCTGCTGTTGGAAGTTGGAGACCCCATTCTAGGACCAGGTCTTTTTATGGCTACCATCTATATCTCATGCATCCAATCCTTACTTATACAAACAAAAATGCCCAAAATAAAATTTCCAGCTTTAACTATCAAACTGTGATCATAAGGAGCCTAACACCCAATGACCTATGCTTCACACAGATATCTGGAACCTAACCCCTAACTCAGAAGCTTGCACAAAAGACTGGCCTTAAGTAAAAACAACTAATGCAACGTGATACTTAACAAGGCATGAGAGGTCCCACTGCCCAGGGACTTGACAGGAGGCCCATGAGGATGATGCTGAGTAACTCCCCCCTTAACAACTGAACAACTAACATTTATGTCCTTCATTACAGAGACTGGGAAGTCTCTAGTGTTATGCTGCTGTGTGCTGTAAAAGAATTTCTAGGCCCCTTTATCTAGACACCCCCCATTCCTGAGGGACTGGGTTTAAAACAAACTAACAAAAAAACAAGTAGACTTGGACCACGTTTGGGTTCAAAACTGAACAAAAAAGAATAAAAATGAGAACCATATGAGAAATGTCACACAAAAGGTTGGTGACATGGATGATAAAAGAATTCACTAGACACCAACAGACAAAGTGAGAATTTATTAAAATACACTGTATAGAAACAGCTGATAACTGTCCAGAGGGAAGCCTGCCACTGAGATGGAGTGAGAGAATTTTGGTTTTTTGCTTTTTTTTTTTTTTATGTAACAGTTGAGAAGGTGTGTTGGGGGCAGGGAGCTACTCTTCCTTGTCCTCTTGGACTCTGTGATAGCTACAGTTATGTTTTAAGCTTAAGTTACTGCATGTAGGGCATCTATAAAACAAAAATTGCTCTAATTTATTCTTACCCAGGGAATCTTCAGCCTCCACCCTGGAACCATGACCATGGGTAGATGGAGCTCCTGATAATCTTGCTCAGTAACACGGTTTACAGTATTAGTTTTCTTGAGATTCACCATTTTTGCAAAATTTCCTGACTTAGTAGGGGTTAGGCTCTATAACTGTGTGAGGCATCATGGGTCACTGTGTGGTGTCAGGCTTCAGAAGGTCAAGGCCTGGTTATTACAATGGGAGAATGTTGCTTTTGTTCATTTATTGCAAAAACATTTCATTCTGTATTTATAGATGGGGATCAGATACTTAATATATAGGAATAACATAATTGAGGTAGAATAGTAATGTGCTTACATTTTTAAGAATTTCTTGCCTTTTAGAGCTACTTACTGAAATATGTATGAACCACACACTAAAAATAATTTTCCAAGAGACAGAGGCTAAGGATATGAATACAATTTTAGAAGCTAGGTTTCTGGGGACTATTAGGGCTTATTATGTTCTTTTCTTTTTCTTTTTTTTATAACATAGTTTGATGTTTCCCATAGTAAAAAGTTAAAAAGTAGAAAAATCTTTGGCTTCTGTTGAAGTTGAAGGTAAAGGTTATAATTTACATTTGAATGAAGTGTTTGCATTTCACAAAACCCTTTAGCAGACAGGCTCCCGCCTGGTCAAGGGACAGAAAGGGGAAATGAGGCTTCAGTCTCACCTCATGAAGCACCAAGACCAATTCTAGAAGATGAAGGTGGCCTAAGATGGCGGATGGGCCAAACCAACTCACAGGGTCCTCACTGGATTTTCCATGCCATTTAATGAAAAGCCAGTGTTGTAAACTATAGATATTTTTAAAAATTGGGGGAGGGCTGCCAGAGAGAGCTAGTAGAGGGCCTATAATATATATATGTGTGTGTGTACATATATTTGGGGTACAGGTTTTAAATATTTTTTGTGGATAAACCTCCCTTCCCACTAGCCACATCTGTTTTAGGTAGCCTCTCTCAGAGCCTGAGTTCACTGGCAGGAGATCACCCTCCTTTCCCACATGTGTGTGGATATGCATGCACATTTGTGTGTGTGTTTGTGGGAAGAAGCCAGAGTGCCTTCTTCGATGATATTCCTTAATCTCTGCCCATTTTTCTTTGGAGACAGAGTCTCTCGTTGGTCTGAAACTTGCCAACCAGACTAAGTTGTTTACTCAGGTAGCCCCAGGACTCACCTGCCTCCATCTCCCCATGACTGGGATGATAGGTATGTGCCACCACGCCCAGCCTTATCACTTGATTTTTAGGAATGAAACTCGGGGCCCTGTGCTCTCAAGGAAAGCGCTGTAACGGAAAGGCCCTCGCATCCCTGGAGGAACATTGTGATTGCTTTCAGTTTGCCCACAGTGGCTGAGATGGGATTTCCACTTGTCAGGGCTGATCTGTAGCTGCTACTGAGTGCCAGATATGCCAACAGCAAAGGTCAACACTGATGCCATTCCCCAGGACGACCAGCCACTGACCTGGTAGCAGGTTGACTACACTGGAACACTTCCTTCACAGAAAGGGCAATGCTTTGTCCTTACTGGAATAGTACTTACTCTGGTTATAGATTTGCCTGTAGTGCATGTGGTGATTCTGCCAAAACTACTATCCATGAACTTACAGAATGCCCCATCCACAATCATGGTATTCCATACAGCATTGTTTCTGACCAAGAAACTCACTTTGCAGCCAGAGAAGTGTGTCAGTGGGCCCAAGGTCATGGAGTCCATTGGACTTACCGTATTCAATTCTGGCCCTGGTTTTGCCCCAGAGATCAGGGTAATGCTATACTTTGTGGTTGAGTCTGGAATGTAGACTTCCTTCAGCCCAGGGGTTGATGGTGAAGACTCTTTGTATCTTTCATGTCCCCCGTCCCGCCCCCCTTCCCACGCCCCTTCACTACTTCCTGTTTCTGAGTCTGAAAGTGAAGGAAGGCAAACATACCAGCAGGGTCACATTTGTAGTTTTAATCTTCCGGTGTTGTCTCTAACAGACTTAGTCCACTACTGTGAGGAATGTGAACTATCTTATTGATTAAGCAGGCAGATGGGACCTATTTCTCTTTGGCAGACATTCTGTGGTCTGATGGCTGTATGTGGCACAACCCACTTTCTCCTGCCCTGCCAACACCCCTTTACCTTGGTGTATTAAACAGAATATTCCACTTTTTCTTCTCTTCTGAAATGAGCCACATCCAGCATCTTCCATACGGCTCAAACTCTGATGCTCTTAGCAAGTGTTTGTCAAGGTCCTAACCACTTTTGCTTCTCAGTTCACCAGAATATTTGGGGTACAGGTTTTAAATATTTTCTGTGGAAAAACCTCCCTTCCCACTAGCCACATCTGTTTTAGGTAACTTCCCTCAGAGCCGGAGTTCACTGGCAGGAGACCACTCTCCTTTCCCACATGGTCCTGCCAGGAAACAGCAGCTTTGCCTCTAACCTGGCCACTGACAAGGACTTGGGCTCAGGACAAAATGAAGAAGTGATTTCTGCGAACAGGGAAAAGGCAACATTGAGAAGTAGAAACTTCTTGCTGATTCTGCTGAGGGAAGCATCAATGTGTGTCAGCGTGGGGAGGGAGGTGACCAGGGCCCCTCTGCTCCCCAGGAAGGAGCAGCAGCAGCAGCCTGTGCTGACACAGTGCTGGCTGATCTGCCCAGAACTAATGCCAAGTGCTCCCTCCATTAACCCTCTCCCTGGGAATCACAACCCCAAGCTTGAGATAAGGCAGGCCAGGGCTCAGTTGAAGGTCCCTGCTGCTGGGAGCAGGGTGGGGGTTGGGTGAGCTTTCATCCTCTTCCCTCCCCAGAGCAGTGTGCTTAAAGGGGCACAGGGGGTCCTGTGTGCTTCCCATCCTGGCTGCCCATCCCCCAGCAGGATGGGAGTTGGAGAGAGGAGACATGCACAGTCTAGCCTGCCTCTCCCTCCTGCTAGGCAGGCGCCTCCAGGACCAGACCAGGGAAGTGTGTGATGGCTGATGGTTCCCACTGCCTTGAGTTATAGACACCTGCCCCTCAGTAGTACCAGAGAGGTCAGAAACTAAGTCATTATCACACAAGTCAAAAGTGGAAATGAAACCTCCCAAGGACCTTGGGGAGCACAGTTACTAGAACATTTAACCCTACCTATTGTTGGCTTTTATTTTACTCTTTTGAGGGGCTGCTACCCAGCTCCCAAATAAATTACATGCAGATGCTTATTCCTAATTATAAATGCCTGGCCTTAGCTTGGCTTATTTCTAGCCAGCTTTCCTTAATTTAAATTATCCCATTTATCTTTTGCCTCTGGGCTTTTATCTTTCTCTATTCCTGTATACCTTTTATTGTTTCTTACTCCATGGCTTGCTCTGTAGCTGGGTAGCTGGCTCCTGGAGTCTTCTTCCCTCTCTGGCTACTTCTTCTCCTCCTCCCAAATTTCTCCTTCTGTGTCTTCTCTCTGCCTGCCAGCCCCACCTATCCTTTCTCCTGCCTTGCTATTGGCCATTCAGTTCTTTATTAAACCATCAGATGTTTTAGACAGGCATAGTAACACAGCCTCACAGAGTTAAACAAATGCAACATAAGCAAAGTAATACACCTTAAAATAATATTCTACAACCCCTACCACAGTGGAGCATCATGGAAACTGGAAAAAAAAATCATAGGCAGCCTTCCAAGGATGGGCTCTAGATTCAATGTTCCTTGTGGATCCTAACCTGAACTGGGGTTGCCTAGTGGTTTTATGTCTTTTGTCCAAGAATCCTCACCTCCTTTACAATGTCCTGTAGTATCAGTCTAGATGCAGATGGCACATGCTGGGGCCCTGGAGACACACACACACACATACACACATCACTTTTCTTTGACTAGCCACCTGAGAGTCTCCAGATGTGATGTAATCCTTAGATTTGGAGAGGAGACACCATGATTGGACCTCTAGGCATGGACACTACTCTTCCATGGCTCTCCCACCCCTCCTTCCTTCAAAAGATCCTGTCCTGGAAGGGCATGGCTTAGGATGACCACTTTGCTCTTCTGCTGCCATATTGGCTAGTGCCTCCTCTTGGTCACTGAGGACATAGCCTGGTTCACATCCTCTCTCCAACATGTGTCAGCTCTGGCCTCTTATCCACTCCGCTGCCCATTTCCCTTCTGCCACCCACCCCTGAATCTTACCAGCAATTCCTTTGGCTTTGGGCAGCCATCTAATGTCCTCATTTGGACCTAGCCTCTCTAAGATCTCCTTGGTTCTCCATAACCAAGCAATCCTCTCTTTCAAACCCACCTTCCACTGTGCCTTCTCCATATTCAATTCCCCATGACATCAAGATGTTGAATTGTCAAGCTACTTCACAAAGTAAACTGTTCTCTCCCCATACTAGTGACATGGAAATGGTGACTCCATTGTCCGTCATTATAACCTCTCCTGTGCATGACCTTTCTCTGCCTCATACCTCTAGTGACCTAACTAGTCCCCACTCCTTTACTTCTTAAAGGTTCTACTATATCAAAACTGCCATAGCGAGGGTTAAGTCTCCAGAACACAAACTGTTGGTGGACAAACCCTAGCAAATAATTTCAGCCAACTTTACAAATGTTTTATGCAATTTTTATGGAGTCAAATCACAACATCAAATTTTGGATGCTTCTAACAAAATTCATATTGAAAGCAATCCTCATGTGAGGTATTAAGAAGTAGAATCAGGCTGGCACAGTGGCACACATGCTTTATCCCAGCAGTTTTGAGGCAGAGGAAGATAGATCTCTGTGAGTTCTTGGCCATCTTTATATATATAGTGACTTTCAGGACGGTCAGAGCTACATAGTAAGACCATGACTCAAAAAACAAACAAACCAAAAATGAATAAGGAGGAAGAGGAAGAGGATGAGGGTCTGGCAGGACTTTCTGAGGTCATCCTAAATCAGAGATTAACTTCCCCAAGGACTAATAGATTAATAAGCTTTTTGTCAAGTAGTGTTCTGAAAACTATCTCTCTCTGACATGCTTTCTCTGTCTCTCCTTGACATGCCTTGTGCCACTCTGGAACATGACAGAATCCTTACTGGTAAGAATGTACCCACCAGATGCAAAGCACATATCAGAGCCATGTTGTTAAACTTCAGGTACAGTGAGAGAGATAGGATGTTTCCATTTAATGGTCCCTGTAGCTCACACACTGGGCCTTCTGTGGGTGCTGCTGCTTGGGCAGGCTATGGAACCTTTGAGGTAAGGCCTTGCTGGAAGTTGTGTGGCACTGAGGGAAGGCTGGGAGAGGTTACAGCCACACTGTACTTCTAGTTCATTCCCTGGGCTTCCTGTGTGACAAGATGTGACCAGCCAGCTTCCTGCTCCAGCAGCCTGTGCTGTGCCTTCCTCACATTAGAGAAGTCCAAATAGACTCCTCCTTCTGTAAGTTAGTTGCTTTTGGCCATGAGTTTATTACTGCAACAGAGAAGTTACTAATAAATAATCCAGCCAGTGCTACTTGATAATATCACCAATGTGCTATGAGACTTACCCAGAAATCATCATCTTAATCTGAATGTCTAAAGACAGAAAGCCCGAGAACCCTTAACCCTCCTCACACAGTGATCAGTAGACCCTGCCAACACCAGCTCCATGACCTCCCTCCACATGTACAATTTTGCCCTGTCCCTGGTCCAGGTCTCTACCGTCTCCCATAGGAGCTACAGGGGCAACTTCCTCTGTCTCCTTGCTCTTTGAGCCCCACCATATCCATACGATACCAGGAAGGACTTTCTTGAAACATCACTAGAAAATTCCCCAGGCCTGTTAGCTTCTTGCCATAGTCACCGTTCTACGGCTATGAAGAGACACCATGACGTAGGCAACTCTTACAAAGGAAAATATTTAATTGGGGGGTTGCTTAGAGCAGACAGGCATTGTGTTTAAACCAGTGGTGAGAACTTCACATCTTGATCTGGGGAGGGGGAGAGGGAGAGGTTTGTAGTGGTATTCAGCACCTCCCTGATCTAAGGGCATGGTACCCCGGCCAGCGCAGGTTTGGGGTTCACCTATGACCTTGGAAGCTGTAGTCTTAAGGCGTGGCTAGAAACAGGTAAAGTGCTGTTCTCTGGGAACATCGTTTTCTCTGCTTCATCATCACCTGGACGGAAGATCTGTTCCAGACAAGTGGACCCTCTCTCCACCTAATAATATATCTCCATGTGAAAACTAATCAGGCTTATTAATCAGGGTCACAGCAGTTTGGGCTTTTGAAACCTCAAAGTCCACCCTCAGTTGCACATCAACAAGGCCATGCTTCCTAATCCTTCTCAAACAGTTCACTAACTTGGGATCAAGCATTTAAACATATGAGTTTCGGTGTGTGTGGGGGGTGGCATTCTCATTTAAATTACCATAGTCCTGCACCATAGGGATCCTGCATAGTTTTCTAACATTGCCTTCCCTTTGTTTACCGATATCTAATACTACTAGAATTTATCTACTTCTGTGTTTGCTCTAGCCATAGCTACAAATCTTTTGCTTGTTTTCTCACTCACCTAGCACTTACCCCATGTCCTAATGAGTTTCCATTGCTGAGATGAAACACCATGACCAAAGCAACTTGTGGAGGAAAGGGTTTCTTCAGCTTACACTTATATCACTGTTTGTCATCAAATGAAGGCAGGACAGGATTGAAACAGAACAGGAAGCTGGAGACAAGAGCTGGTACAGAGGCCGTGGAGGGGTGCTGCTTACTGGCTTGCTCCCATGGTTTGCTCAGCCTCCTTTCTTATAGAACCCAGGACCATCAGCCCAGGTTGGACCCTTCCCTCACCAACCACTAATTAAGAAAATGCTTTACATCAGGATCTTATGGAGGGATTTTCTCAGTTGAGGCTCCTTTCTCTCTGATGGCTCTGGCTTATGTCAAATTGATATAAAACTAGTCTACACACCCCACCATCAACAAATGGCTTTCAAATTACTTACCCTTGAGTCTTGACTGGCCTTGAATAGCTTGAAAAAGTTACACTGTTAATATTCAAGGCTAGATCAGGGGCCTGGCAGTTTCCACCATGGTCTCCTAAAATAGTCTCTGGCAGCTTTGAATTATCATTAAGGCCAAGAACCAGAAAAACACCATCTCACCTAAATAAAAAGACAAAACATCATAACCAAATCTAAAGATGTGAAGATCTATGAATTGCCCGCCAGAGAAAACAATTATTTAAGAAAACTCAGCAAAAACAAACACAAGAAACAACAAAAATTCCCACAATTCTGAAAACCGAGGACAAGAATACAGGACTAAAGCAGCATTCTAACAGAGATTACCGTGACCTTGGGTTATCAGCTCCTCCTCACTGCATCAGCAAGTGCCAGGAAACAACAGAGCAAACAATCACACCAAGAAGAGACAGAAACTTCCAGAAGTGTCTTCACTTTATACCAACTCACACTGTGGTAACTCTTCATGGTCCAGGAGAACTGCAGGAACCCCTCTTTATGACAAAACATGGCAACCTCAATACTATCACAATGGGGGATTGCTAGGGAAGATTTAAATATCTAAGTAACAGAAGGGCAAAGGTTGCCTGACAATCAGATACAATACAAATAGGAGTATACCACCAATTAATGGAATGTGTTCATTGGCACACTTTAGCCATAATACACATAAACTTTAACCATGCTGTACAGGAAAATATATACAGTCGTTTTGAACATCCTGTCAGCTAAAAATAAATTTGGGAAAATGTGCTGTTCCCAAATCCTAAAAGAGGCATTGTCTGACTCTTCAGTAAAAGTTTGCTGACCACATTGTGGAATCTTTAGCAGCAAGGCTGCATCTCTGCCTTTTTACTATTCTAGCTCCCAAATATCAGTAGAGAGAGTGGAAGAGCCCAGAGGCACCATCACAACATCTTTTCCCAGAAGGCTCTTTTGGGAATGGCAAGCTAGACAGGCTGGGTCAATTTCCTTCTGAATTCTGCAGAGAGGACAAACCACCCAGATGTCATAGATCCAACCAAGGTAAGGCCAAGAAGCCATCTCCACCTCCTGACTCTTTATGTTCAATTGAGGGGAGGAAAGAGAGAGTATGGAGCTGGTTAAGGCTCCCCTAACTTTATGGAACCTCTGTTGGTTTTGCTGAGTCTCAGGTGAAGCCATTTTCAAGGGGATACTAAAAGGCCATCTTCCAAAAATGAGGACGCTCCCCTGCTTGGCAAGAAGTGAGGATTATGGTACGCTCCATAACATGCCTGGGACATGTCTGGGCTCCCTGGGTCTGTGTACACACGCAGAGAGAAGGACTGAAAATGGCCAGGTCTCTGCAAAGGGCTATAGATTTTTGTCTGATTTCACAGGGCAAAGTCTTCTATTCAAAACACATTGCATCACACTTCTGCCTTTTAATCTGGTATTAGCTATCATCTCTCAGGCCTGGAAAACATTTCCCTTCTCCGCAGTCCTCCCAAGGCCCCTTATCTCAGGTTCCCATCAACCCTAAGAGCTGCTTCTGTCGAGCAATTCGGTCCTTGAGGACTGAGACAACTTCAGGATTCAGAATCCCCAGGTCCTGGAGAGTATCCAGTAGCTGATCCCTGGCCGCGCCAATGAAGGAATTCTCTAGGAAGGCAGGCAGGCCGCCCACACCATCATGCAGGGAATAGAGGGGCACGCGCACTAGGCCCAAGACCTGTGCAGGGAAAAAAAAAAAAACAGGACAAAACATAAGTCTCACTATTGCAAGCTCTCTCCAGAAGATACCACTGCGGAACAAATCCCGAGCCTTCAGACTTCAGTGAGGCCCAGTGGGCCCTAAGACATGTGGTGTCCATCTCCATGCCAATCCCTCCACAGCATTTTCCTCTGTTTGGAATCTAGGATGGGAGATGTAGGCACGGCCCTGCACATCAGCAGTTCCACTCCAGCTGTGCAGGCATCATTGGGGAATTCAAAACAACTGCAAATTTACAGGCCTTCCTAAGGAGGGTTGTGTGTGGGGGGAAAGAAGGCCTGGAACTTGCTTTCTCATTAGGGAACTGGAGTCACCTTTTTCTATACCTCTCCTCCCCATGAGTTTGGTACTTGCCAGAATTGGAGGCTCACACCCCTGGGCCCAAAGTCAAATGACTATTATGGTGTCATGCCTGACATACTTGGGTGAGTGTTTTCTAGAAAAATCTATGCAGAGGCCAGTTATGGTGTGTGTGTAAATCTTTCATAAGTGACCACACTGGCAATATTATTCAGCATGAAGATGTTCAGAGTTTGAACTAGTCCTGGACACTGGGAAGGGCACAAGATCTGAAGACCAAGACCTCCTAAGGTCCCTGGAAATCGCCCATAGCGAAGGGAGGTATGGGTAAGAGGTCCCAGGCTGGCCTCACCTCCAGCCCGTAGTCCTTGGCTAGTGGTGCTTTGGCTTCCACGGTCTGGAGCTGCTCAAGAGTCAGACACTTGACATAGAAGTGGGCCACCACTTTCGATTTGTCGTCCCCGAGGGAGCTTCGGTAGTCAGTGTGTTCCACGCTGAAAGTGGACACACCCTCACCCAGTTTCTTCAGCAGTTCCGTCTTCAGCCCAACCTCTAGGCTGGGGCTGCGATCATCCACAAATCCACCAGGGAAGCCCAGTCGTCCATCAAAGCGCATGTACATCTGAGAGGGAACGGAGGGGGGATTAGCTGGGAGATGAAAAGGTGAGTGGCTCCCAGGAGGAGCATAGAGCTATAGAGTTAGGACAGTGAGTGGCCATTCCTCACCAGCACAGCGTAGCGTAGTGGGATACGGCCATTGAAGAGCGCCTTTGGATTGGGCGCATACAGCATCACGTAACAAAGATGCCGCCAGGAGGGCCCCAGGGCCAGGGCTTCCGCCAAGTCCATCTTATTGGACGTGGCCATAGATCTTTGCTTTCGTTCACTCACGTAGTTTGGCAGAAGAGTCTCACCCCAGACTACCAGTGCCTGCAGGGTCCATGAGCAGGAGACAAAGAGCAGGCTTTGGGGAAGCTGAAAGCTTCCTCGGGGTTGGGCCCTGGATCAGGGCGTGGCTAAAGGTGTGGCTGGTATCCTAAGTCATAGTTAGGAGCTGCAAAGTTGGGAGTCTCGGGTTTTCCGTGTTGGGCAAGGTCAGGTTACCAGGGAGCATTGAGAGCTGAAGGAACAGTATTGAGAGAGACACGTTGGTTTGGTTTTAATAGAAACAGAGAATGTGGGTTGGAGTTTCTCGGGGAAGACTGAGTAGATTCGTGACCTTGTAAAAGAGACCCAGAGAGTTAACTGACCTCTTCTGATGGGTGAGGTGTCAACAACATGAGGGTTCTCAATAGACCAGGACCTGGGCCCTCACCAGGCAAACCTGCCTGCTCCTTGATCTTGGACTTGGCAATCTTCAGAACTATGAGAAAGAAATCTTGGTTGTTGGCTCTGCAGTGCTGATGGACTGAGATAATAACCTTCAAGATTTTGGGGCCATACAGTCACTCATGTAGTAGAGCTACTGTGCTCTGAAGGTGTTTAGAATCTCTGATATTAACATGCCAGTGTGAAACAGAAGGTTTGCTAGTCTCTCTCTCTCTCTCTCTCTCTCTCTCTCTCTCTCTCTCTCACACACACACACACACACACACACACACACACACACACACACACACACACGGTGCACCTTCTCAGGTTTCTGCTGTTGTAAAATGGCAGTTTAGGCAAGTGTCTGGGTTGGTGGCACACTGCCTCCTCTGTGACCTGCTTGGATTTGTGTGTACAAGCATCCAGAAATGGTGGAGGTAGATCTGGCTGTTACAGGTCATTCCTCAAAGGGGGCCTAACTTCTGTAGGTAAAGTGGAGAGCTGTTTCTGTGGCAGCGGGGCCAACACTGCTAGCTTGCTCTTCATTGTGTCAGACTTCCTGTGTCCTCCCTGGAGCCCCCATGCCTCTGATCCTGCGGCTACTTTTCCTCTCCTAACATGCTGCATCATGCTCTTCTTTACTTCATCATTCATATTTTCTACTGGAGGGCTGGTTGGTTTTATTAGAATATTGCGCTGAACACTAAGACTGTGTAGTTAGAATGTGACTGTGTTGTAAGCTCTAAGCCCCCTCAGCTGAAAGAAGGAATTATGTGTGTTCAATGACTGAATCTCCCCCTC
>PVIH01002019.1:36902-86397 GCA_004025045.1 Sigmodon hispidus
TTATTTATTTATTTGCCTTGGTGTTTGCCTGGAACTGGAACTACAGACAGTTGTTAGCTGCCATGTGGGTGCTGGGAATCGAACCCGGGTCCTCTGGAAGAGCAGACGGTGCTCTTAACCGCTGAGCCATCTCTCCAGCCCCCTCATTTGTATTTCTTATAAATGGGTAGATTACAATTTAGCTTCAACATTTTAGCATTCCCTGCTCTTAGACACATACTTTATTTAGTTCTGTTGTTTGCCTGGGATCCTTTGCACATTAAGCTTTTTTGTAGTTGTTTTATCAAGAGATAAACCATCAAACTCCAGTCTCTCTTCAGTGAGGGTCAAGGCTAAAGACCCTTGTTTTTAATTTTAAAAGTAGCAAAGCCAAAAATGGTGGTTCAAACCCACAATCCAGAACTTTGGAGCCTGTGGCAGGATGATGTTTGGAAGTCTAAGTTCAGCCTGAACATTGCGAATTCCGGGGCATTGTGGAATACAAGGTGAGAGTCTCTCCTGACACATCAGTGTGAGCCCAAACTTAGCACCTAGTTTAAAATGTAAATTCAATGTGTATTCAGCTGGAATACAGAAAGTAGACCCTTTCTGTGGAAGACATGTTCCCAGTAGATTCCATTTCTCTCTTGAGACATTATGAAAGCCACAAAGACAAGGTTCAGGCTTTGCCTGGGCTATTTTGAAAAGGAGTATCTCTATTTTGTTGTTGTTGGTTTGGTTTGGTTTTTTTGTTTGTTTTTTGCTGATTTTTTTTGTTTTTGTTTTTTGTAAAAAGCCACAGTCTATCTGAGCTACCCCTCTCAATTTGTGACCATCAATGTTCCTGCTCAAAATAAAGTCTGGAGATTTGAGTGTCAGAGAAAGGACAGAATACCGGAAGGTTAGTTTATTGCCATGGTGACATGTGATGATCAAGCACAAACTCCAAATAGCAAACAGTAATTAACACTGGTGTCTTGCTCTGGAATTTGTGGATTGGATTGGATTGTACAGATGCTGGGCCTCCTCAGGAGGACTCTGCTCCAATTCCCATACTCATGGTGGGCAGGCTGGGAATGACAGCAGGGTGGCTGGACACTTCCAGGGGACCAGCCCACTTCCAACTCAGCCAAATCAGGCTCCAAGGTGAAACTCAGAGTCAGAGCATTGAGAAATAAATCATCTTAAAGTCCCAAGGCCACAGCCAGGGAGTAGAGGGAAGGGTGAACCGCTCTGGATCACAAAAATGGCAGTAGAAATTCTAGGAACCACACCTCTGGGGTTCAACTTCTCCCTCATACAGATTATGGCAGGCAGAACTATGTTCAAAGATTGCTTCTTTACTGTGTATCTAACACTGCTTCACCAACACACACACACACACACACACACACACACACACACACACACACAGTTCCCTCTCTTCCCTTCATTTCTCTTACTCTCCCAGTAGCCCGTTCCCCCTTTCTTCTGACACCTAGTTAATGGCTCATCTTAAGGAATATTGCTGTGTCTTCACCCATGAGCTATAGTTTAATGTGTCAGCCTCCTTTATGCCGAGCCCAGGGCGATGACTGGACTCATGAATCCTAGGCCATTTGTTCCAGCTCCAGCCTGGAAGCTACTCAATAATGAACAATCCTCCCTCTCCCTGGTGAGCTTTATTTCCGCACTACCCAAAGTGGCTGTTGTGTGTGTGTGTGTGTGTGTGTGTGTGTGTGTGTGTGTGTGTGTGTGTGTGAGAGAGAGAGAGAGAGAGAGAGAGAGAGAGAGAGAGGGCAGCAAGGCACAAAGTCCCTCCATCTCCCATCTCTGTGGCCGTTTCATATCTGTCACCTTCCATTAATTAGTTACTAACATCCACACTTTCGTAGCCCTGAATTCAGACTGTATTGGTCAAGGAGGAAGTTGTAATGACAGATATTCCTTTTCAAGTCAGGTCGGATCTTACTCCTCATGCCCACAGTGGTGAACTAAAGGACAGGTAAACTCCAGTGATCTTTAAGAGGTCATGCTCCCAAGCCCTAGCACTGTGGCTCTCCTTTCTGCTAAGGCTGAGGTGGCATACAAGACTCTCTGGAGACTAGGATGTCATCACTCTGCACTGCTTAGAAGCATGTTCTAAGATACAAGACATTGTTCTCTGAGAACATTATGAATTCTTCTTCAGACCTAGCAACTCGCACAAGCATCATCAAGGAGACAGGACACATCATCATCTTGTACAGACTCTCCTCTTCTGACCACTTTGCCATCTGGTTGGTCATCGAAGGACTTGGGGTGTCCAGAGGACTTCCTGAGGTGAGGTCTCTTCCTTGTCACCACACAAACGGTCCTCTCTCCTCCACTGGGTAAAAAGAAGCGTGTGGCGTCAGAGAGTGATGGGGTCAGGTACACAAGGCGGTGTTGGGGGAAGGAAGTGGAGGATGGATGTTGTTTTAATTAGGGCAAAACTCAAATCACCTTGAGGAGGAACAGGTTTACTTCAGCTTTCAGTTCCACAGCACAGTCTGTCACTGAGGGAAGTCAGGGGAGGCACTCAAATATGGAGGAACTTCGTGGCATGGGCTGGTGAAGAGGCCAGGGGCAGGGAATGCTGCTTACTGGCTGGCTCTTCCGGGATGGCTCAGGTTTTTTATTAGAGAATCATCTGCCCAGGAGTGGCACTGCCCACAGTGGGGTGGGCCTTCCCATAACAATCATCAGTCAAGAAAATGCACCATAGACTTGCTTGTAGGCCACCCCTATGGAAGCAGTTGCTGATTAAATTTCCTTCTTCCCAGATGACCCTACTTTATGTCAAGTTGACATAAAAATACAATGCATGAAATTTTCAAAGATTTTTCAAAATAATTGATATTTGCGGAGACAGCTTGTGTGACTTTAAGTATTCTAGCAGCGCGCGCGCACACACACACACATACAGAAATTTTGGGGTTGGAGAGAGGGCTCAGTGGTTAAGAACACCTGCTGCTTTTGCAGAGGACCCAGGTTCAGTTCCCAGCACCCACATGAAGGCTCACAACCATCTCGATCTCCAGTTCCAGGACCCCAAACCTTCTAGTCTCTGCTGGCCCCAGGCTTGCACATTATGCTGGCTAGTTTTATGTCAACTGGACACAAGCTAGAGTCAGCTAGAGGAGGAAGCCTCAGTTGAGAAAACCTTTGACTACATAAGATCAGGTTGTAGGCCAGACTGTAGAGTATTTTCTCAATTAGTGATTGATGTGGGAGGGGCCCAGCCCATTGTGGGTGGTGACTGGTACCTCTAGGTTCTGTAAAAAAAAAAAAAAACAAAAAAAAACAGGCTGAGATGAGCAAGTCAGTGAGCAGCACCCCTCCATGACTTCTACATCAGCTCCTGCCTCCAGGTTCCTACCAAGTTTAATTTCCTGTCCTGGCTTCCTTCAGTGATGGACTACCAAGCAGAAGTGTAAGCCAAATGAACCCTTTCTTCCTCAACTTGTTCTTGGTCATGATGTTTCATCACAGCATTAGTAACTTTAAGACACACATGGTGCACATACATATATGCTGACAAAATACTCATATAAAATAAAAATTAATAAATCTTTAAAACACCAACTAATACCTCATTCACGTGTAAATTATTAAATGTTTTTAGTAGTAACAAACAACAAGCAAAGCAAACATTACCTTTACAAGATGTGGTACATTTAACAATATATTGTTATAAGAAAAAGATAGGGATGGCTCAGCAGTTAAGAGCACTGGCTGCTCTTCCATAGCTCTTGAGTTCAATTCCCAGCAACCACATGGTGGCTCATAGCCATCTATATTGGGATCTGACACCCTCTTCTGATATGCAGGTGTGCATGCAGACAGAGCACTTATACATAAAAAATACAAGTAAAGAAGAAAAAAGATAAAACAGGTGATCTGTCTTATAATGATGGAATCTGTATTTATTATGAATAAAAGCCTTTATTGCTCCATCAGTGTGTTTAGGGAATAAATCACAGAAGGGAGTGAATTTTTGGATTTTCAATTCAAGCCCATTATTTACATACTGCTAGCATGTTAGTCATAGAAAAAAATGTTGATCAAAAACACCACTGGGGCTTAGCAGGTCAATGTCCAGGCCAGTGTCCTGTGAACATCACAAGGAAGCTGACTATCCTTCCTGGAGATCATGATGGTTGGGCACTGAGCATGCCCTGGATGGACACAGTACAGAGCCATCACAGTGCTTCTACCCCACCAGAATCCCTGAGGGCTGCAGGCATGAAGCAAAGCCTTTTAGGATGCCAGACTTCATCTATGACCTTGGTCTGTGACTCCCATCACCAGCATCCAGCTAAGAGCATAGACATCTCCATAGACATCCTAACTTCCGGCCAGGAGCCAAAGGTAAATATGGCAGCTCCAGTAGTGAACCTATTTCCCAAGATACAGTCCCGAGTGTAAAGCTCATGGATTTTCACAGAAATGTATGTTCTTCTTTGGGGCAGCTTCACAGTGAAGGTTCTTGAGAGCAGGCTCTTTTCCTTCTGTGGTCAGCAGCTGCTCCTCAAAGTAAAGGAGCTGGTCAACTTCAAAGCAGTCGCTGGCCCGAGAAACCACTGTCTCCAGGTGCTCCCGGATCTCTGCCTCACAGGCATTCTGATGTCTTGCTGTCTTGAGGTAATTGTAGACCTTCTCAAACACTTCTGTTCCTAGCTTCTGCATGGCTGATCTGCCAAGAAAGGAAGGAAAGATTAGAAGCCCCACATAGAGATTACCTGCAAGAAAATTCACTTTAAAATCTGTGGTTTTACAAACAACACTGCAACGCTGGCATTTAGGTGGAAAAAGAGTGGAAGCTAAGACATAGTATCTCACCCTCAGCATCCAACAAGTGGTCAACAAGCGATGCTTGAATGTTGGTTGATTGTGTCCCAAGTACTCTTTCAGAAACCATGCACACAGCAGGAAACACATAAGGCATATTCTTGCCTTCATCCACTGTTTGTGCACATAATGGATCTGTTGGTATTTCGTCATGATAATAACCCAAGAAAGGCTACTTATGATGAAAAGGGAGATTATATAGCTCATATGTTGGAAGTTCAAAATCCAAGTAGCATAGTATAGCTGCTCTTCATTAAAGCCTTCTCCTTGGCCTGAACAGTAATAGTAAAAGTGTATAAGTATACAGGCAGATAGGTGACTAGGCGGCTACATCCTCATCCTTGGCTTTGGAATTACTTAAAATATGTTATCTTCTCTAGACAAATTGTGGGGTTTTTTTGGGGGGAAGAAGAAACAAAGAGGACAGTAAGTGGCAAAAACATGTAATTTCATAGAAATTAAAGTGGAAAAAACAAAACAAGACACATGGGCTATTCTTTAGACACAATATACGAAACCCTTTACATGCACATAGACAATACATTCATAGACATTTTTCTTGAGTTCTGGAAGTGATTTATTTACTATAAGGCATCCCTGCACATGAGGTGTAGAGTCACACTGACATAGAATGTCACATATTCTTTAGAACTGTCATCTTGACTCATCTGGGGATGACAAGAGTCAGGAATGAATGACACCTCTCCTCTGCTGGTCTAGTGTCTCGAGCAGCTGTCTATGAACAGGGCAGGGGTAAAAACAGAAGAGCTCTGTACAAATAGGCATGCAGTCCAGCAGCATGAAGCTTCCCCCATGGGACATTTAACCTTAGGGTCTTTTTTATCTCCAATATTGCATCCTCTCTGCTCAAGTAGATTCTTAGATGCAGCTGTTGACATGGCACCCTGTTGAAGCTAATATTCCTTATAGGGTTCGCTTATATGTGACTTATTTAGATCATTAATCACAGTAAAAAGCAGACAGTTTTGACTCACCAACTACAGAGTAAGATCGAGATAGGTGTTGCTAGAGACACACCTCTAATATAAAATTTGAAAATATAAAAAAGTACTAAAGTAAAATGCCAGGAAGATTACAAACAAATAAAACCCAAGGTAGGCATATTAATAAAGCCAGATTTTAAGTTTAAGAGTAGTTGTTGGAGGTGGGGTAGGTTTAAGGGCAGTTGCTGAACAATCCTGAGGACTGGAGTCTGGATTTCAGTACCCAGGTAACAAGCTGGCTGTACCAGCCCCAGGAGGTTAGAGACAGAAAGATCACTGTGAGTTGGTGGCTCTCAGTCTGGCCAAGAAAATGTGAGTCCCAGGCCTCACATTTCCCAGGAGAGATCTTGCCTCAAGGAGACAGGCTGAGGAAGCATTGAGGAGGGCATCTGATGTCCTCTTCTGGCCTCCATGAAGACAGATGTGTACACATTTGTACACATATGTGTACATACCGTCACACATAAACAGTCCTTTAAAAGTCCATTATTAGGAAGAAAGAGTTACTATACAATGATAGCACTTCAACCCGCGAGGAAAAATGAAACTCCTCAACTGGTATGCAGCTACTAACTACAAGAATATGAAGCATTACTGAAATAAGCTACTGAATATGCCTTCTTAATGCGGGATTTAATATAGCTTGCTCCATCATTGGTAAGCGGCAAATTTAAAGCTTTAGTGATGGGGCTGGAGGGTTGGTTCAGTGGTTAAGAGCGTGACTTACTTGATTTGATTTCTAGTACCCATGAGACATCTCAGTGCCTTCTGTAACTCCATTTCTAGGGGACCTAACGCCTTCTTCTGGCCTCCAGAGCCACTGCATGCACATGGTGTACAGACATAGACACAGCAAAATACTCACATACAAAATAAAAATAAACATTTAAAACAAAATATTATCAATGTCACAGGAGACCTGAAGTGCATACTTAGTGAACTCAGACATACTCAGAGTCCAGCCCTCATTGCCAGGATGGGATACAGATTCTTTCCCAACTCTTGGGGAACATTTGCAGAGAGGGATCATCAATGGACAGCTCAAGTCTCAACAACATCTACACATATAAGCCAGTTTAAATCATTTTCTATATTATAGTTAAGAATGAGTAGTTAACTAGACATCTCACCTCCCCACAAGTATTTTATTTTTCATACATAAAAACTCACAATGAAAACCAGCCCATAAAGGAAGAAAGTGACACCAATGGCTTACTATCATCTGTCGACTTTGCCCATCTGTCAAGGCACTGCTGCATAACAAAGGCCACAGAATGACCTTGACTTCGACTCTCCAGTGATTTGGACTCCTCACTGGGGTTACCTGTAGCCATTGGGTCTACCCACTCTCACGCTTTGACTCTCTCTAATGTTATCCTGAAAATAAATTCAGTAACCTAGCCTCCTATTATCTCAAGATTGTCTTAAGAACCCTAGCTATGCTCTTTACTTACTTATTCCTTATTATATCACATTGTTTTAAAATTTCTTCTTTATTTTACAGTGTGTAGTAGTGATTTTCCTCCCTCACCTTCCTCCCACCCACTCCTTCACCCTGTAGCTCCACTCTCTTCCTTTTTCATGCCCCATGCCACTCCCATCTTTCTTTGTCACCGATTATCATCCTTTCTTGGTCTTTTGTATCTCTAGTCACACTTACACACACACACACACACACACACACACACATTTTACATTATACACTAGAATTGCATATGAGAGAAAATGAGGGGTTTTTCTTTCTGAGTGTGGGTTACTTTAATGTTATACTTTCCAGATCCATGTATTTTACTGCAAATTCCATTTTTAGACAAATGAAACAATTCCACTGCATATATATAATCACATTTTCATTATCCATTTGTATGTTGGTGGGCATCTAGGTTGGAGGCAGGATCTTTCTGAATAGAACTCCAACTGTGAAGGCACTAGCCTCAGTGATCACCATATGGGACTATATAAAGTTTAGAAAGAAATCATCAATAGAGCAAACAGCTCACAGAAGCGGACAGAATGTTTATCAGCTATACCCCAGACAAGGGAAAACATACAAAATTTAGAAAGAACTGAAAAAGTTAAACTCATATGCCTTTTCAATAATGTTCTGCCTCTTCTTAGGTTAAAACTAAAACAGGACCTGCCAGAAACAAGAGGAGCATCCAGTATCCTCAGTACCTAACTAGGGATACTACCACACAGTTCTCCATCCTGTGTCTAGGTCTCTAACTAGTGGTGTTACTACATAGCTCTCCCATTGCTGTGCTGAGGAAGAAGCATTTCCTCACATAAACCTCATCATTAGAGAGCATACCCAGAATCAAGGGACAACCTCTCAAAGCAGTTATTAGCTTCTTAGGATGGGGAGCAGGAACTGAAGTCTCATGTGCTGGGGTTCTACTGCCAACACCCTGCATGTCTCTGCTTGTGTGACTTCCAACTCAGAGGCTCAGTGACTTCATCTGCAGTAGGTATCTGGGGCTCCTGTTAGCTTTTATGAAATCTTTTATGGATCTTTTATGAAAACTCAGAAAGACATTCTTTGCTTATTAGTGACCAGTAAATATTTGTTAAAAGAATAAAATAAAAATGATTCAAAGGCCATAGAAAACTAGAAAACAAGTCATATATTTTCTACTTTATTACAATAGCTAAAACAGGTAATATTAAGAGCCTTTGATTAAATGAGGGGTTATTCCTTGGGAAGATAGTAGAAGAGAAAAATGCAGAGTACCAGGGACGTTTGTTTTGTATTTGTAATAAAGTTCTTGGTAAGTATTTTATGTATTTTTAAAATTAGAGAACAATTACAGATGTGACAATTTAGCCTTTCAGTGTATAGTTGTGAATCTTAGAAGCCATGATGTGCAATTAGCTGCTCAGACAGAGGATATGCCATTCCTCTACCTCACATACATTTCCTCAAATCCTTCTGTACAGTTTTTAATCCTTTGGTGACTAATGGTCTGTCTTTTCCAGAATGTCATGGGGATTATTGAGAATAGAGTTGTATTATCCTTCTATTACTATAACATAATGCCAACACAAGTTAGTTTTGAAGGAAAGGCTGGTTCTGGAGGTCCAAGTCTAAGGTAAAGTGGCCATATTGGTCTGGGCTTCCAGTGAGAGACAGGTCATATGGGGTGAGGGGAAAGAGGATGACAGAACCAGGGTCCCATAATTCCCTTTGTAGGCACAGTCCTAAATACTCATAAAGCTCTACTTCTTAAAGGGTCACAGCATTTCCTAATACCATTACTCTGGTGACCAAGCCTTACATATGGAGTGCTAAAGACAAGAGAACAGGCTTCTTTAACCTGCACAGTGCCCTGAAGCTTATCCAAGCTGTTGTGGGCAGCATGATTCAGTCCTATATATTTCACTGTACTATGCCACTCATAACTGGCCAACATTTGGGTTGTTTTTAGATTTTTGAATATTATGAATTAAATAACTATGTATTCAAATATCTCTTGGGTGAATATATGTTTTTATTTCCTTAGATAATTGCCCAAGGGTAGAACTGATAGATTGTAATGTGGGATGTGTTTCTGTGTGCTGTGAATTATCATTGGATAATAAAGGAACTGTTTTTGCCTATGGCAAAGCAACTTAGAAACATGTGGGAAATCCATGCATAGATAAAGGGCAAGAAGGGCAAAGCAGAGAGAGATTCTGTGAGCTGCCACCAAGCGAGGAAGATGTAATGGAATTAAGGTAAGTCACAAGACACAGATGAACAGAAATGGATTAAAATGTGAGAGCTAGCTAGCAGTAAGCCTGAGCCATAGGCCAGACAGCATGTAATTAAGTGTCTGAGTCATTTTGGGGGGTTAAGCAGCTGCAGGCAGGTCTGGATCCTGGAGCTAGACAAGCCAGAAACTTTAACTACAGGATTGTTTGATAATTGTATATTTAATTTTGTAAGAAATGATCATCTTCCAGCATGGCTGTTTTATCCTGCATCCCCACCCTCAGAGTTCCTGCTAGACTAAGTCCTTGCCAGCATTTACACTGTCTTTAAAACTTTGATATTGGGACTTTACATCTATATTATGCATCACTTTCATGCAAGAAAGTATGCAGTAAAAGCCCCATTTTACAACTGAAGAATCTGGTGTACAGACATTACTGTTAAGTGACACAAGACAGGGAGTGGAGATTGCTTTCTGCCATGTTCTGCTTTTATCTGGCTATATACACAGCTTAGACACACTTCTCCAGGCCAGTTACCCCCACAGCTTATAAAACAGAGCCACTTATAATGGAGCAGTCTGCAGGTCCATTGATATTATCTCCACCAGAGTCTGGAGATACTGCTAATAACTTGTGTGCACATAGGTGACACTCTTTTACTTAGCATCCACTATCTGAGTCTCTAAATTTCTAAGGCTCTATAGGATAACTAAACAAGATGATTGTAGGTAAAATTATCCACCCTGAAATGTGTTTTTCTGATAAACACTTGCTTCTTTTTCTTTCTTTTTCTCTCCATGACTCCACCCACCTCCCAAAGTCCAGTCATCCAGTCAACACAAGTTGTCTAATAAATATGTGGGAAACATTCTTAGCCAGCAGGGACATGCAGATCAGAACCACACCGGGACTCCATCTCACTCCAATTAGAATGACATCATCAAAAACAAACAACAAATTGCAGGTGACAATTACCCACTGCTGATGGGAGCTTGAGCCAGCTGTAGCCACTGGGGGAATCAATGCAGAGCTCCTTTAAAAAGCAATGAACTCTACCCTGTGGTCCATAGTTAGCACTCTGGAGTATTCACTGGAAGGACTTTAAGTTAACATGCCACAATCTTTGCATGTGTGTGTTTTATTCATCCCTATCTACAACAGCTAAGAAAGGGAGCCAGCCAGGTGCCCTCAAACTGACTGGACAAAGAAAATGTTATACACACACATGATGATATTTTATTCAACTGTAAAGCATGAACTGGGGCTGGGGAGACGGTGAGTTCATAAAGTGCCTGCTGAGTAAGCATGATGGCCCAGGTTCAGATCCCCAGCACCCAGCTAGACAGAGTGGTGTGTGTCTGCAACCCTAATGTTGGGGCGGGGGATGGCACAGGTAGACAGACCTCTGGAGCTCATTGGCCAGTCAGCCTAGCCAAATCAATGAGTCCCTGATTCAATAAGAGACCTTGTCTCAAAAAATACAGTCGTAGCCTGGTGTGATGACTAAGTGGATAAAAGTCCTTGCCATGAAAGCCTGATAACCCAAGTCTGATCCTCTGAACCTCATGGTGTAAGAGGAAACTGGCCCCTAAAGGTCTGACTACCACATGTGTACTACTGCATGTGTGTGAGCACACAAACATTTTACACAATAATAACAAAAGAAGGTAGACAGTGATAAAAAAGACACATGACTCCAACTTCTGGCCTCATACTCATGCATACCCCCTATGAACAAGTACAGACATTACAATATTCACACACATACACACAATGATTGAAAAAAAAATGAAATTATAACATTTACAGGAAAATAGACCTGGATACAATTATGTTAAGCAAAATAAGACAGTTTCAGAAACATAATTATTGCACATTTTTAGTTTTTATACTGTGGCAGTTTGATAGGTGGGGATACTCACCACTATACTATCGGGGACGACAACAATGTGGCAGTTTGAAATGTAATTGATGCTCATAATCTCATAGGGATTAGGAGATGTGGTTTTGTTGGAGTGGGTATGGCCTTGTGAGAGGAAGTGTGTTACTGTCTGGGATGGGCTTTGAGGTTTCCTGTGCATAGGATACCACCCACTGTCTCAGTCAACTTCCTGAGGTCTGCAAGATGTAGGACTCTCAACTATTCTTCCAACACCATGTTTGCTTGCATGCAGCCATGCTCTTCACCATAATGATAATGGACTGAACCTCTGAAACTGACTTTAAGGCTTAATTAAGTATACAGTGAGTGTCACTCTCCTGATAAGCTGGCTTCTGTGATGGACAGGGTTTCTCTTCCAACAGGGCCACCTGAACCTCACAACTTAGTCTGTGCTTATTTATCAGTCTGGCATCCAATGTCAAGTTCATGCCTGATGACCCATATGTCTTTATAAACATTTCCTAGAAAGCACAAATTACGTAAGTAAATAAGAAGAGTAAGTTCACAGCCAATAGCCTAACACCTAAGTAGGAGAGGAGTTCTTTAAGCAATGGCACAGTGGAAGATTTGGCTTGTTCTGCTCTGTGGATTGGCATGATTGTAATTGTGCTGCAGGTAGCAAGCGTTTAAGTCGTTAGCCTTTGTCACTGCAAAGTTGTGGCACTTCATGGAGCCTGTGCTTTCATTCAGCAGACCAATGTGTGCAATGTCTGTCCATGGCCATCTCAACTTCAGCACAAGGGCACTGAAGACACACAATGAAGTGCAGAGTGTGATACAATGGGTGCATCTCTAAATGCCTTTAGAAATGAAGCACTAACAAAGACAAATAAAGCCCCTTCTTCAGCCATATCTCCTTCCAGTTCTCAGAGGTAACCTCTATCCTCAGTGGTGTTTATTAACACCAAGTATTTTAAAATGTTTTACTTATATACATGCAGTAGATATCCTCAGAAGTATGTAGGGCTGTTTGGGGTATTTTTACACTTCTAGTAGATGGTATTACTGTTTTATTGTCTCTTTTCTCTCTCAAAATTGTTACTACTTAGTCCCGTTTGATTTAGCAGCTCATTGATTGTCACCATGCCATACATACCATCAGGACTTCCTCCTCATTCTCCTGTGGACACATCATAGGCCATTTCTAGCATTCTCTAGCACACACACGTACAGCCTGCCAAACACAAGCACTTTTAATAGAAGAAGCATTGTGACCATTCTTGCACACATCTCCTTGAATGCAATTATCTTAAAACAAGAAAAATAAACCCACGGAAAATCTAGCCTTTCAGATACAAGTTCCACATTAACTCATTATTTTCAGATTGATTTGCTGTCATGCTCTTCCACCCCTTCATAAGGACCTCCAGATGGGCATTTTTACAATACCTTGATCCAGAATGCATCAGAGAAACTTTAAAACTCAGAATTTCAGGCTGGGGATGTAGCTCCATGAAAAAGTACATGCCTAGTGAGGCCCTGGCTAATCCCTAGCATCCCAGAAAACAAAATTAGGAGCTGGAGAGATGAGTTGGTGAGCATGAGGACCTGAGCGCCAACCCCTTACATTCACATAAAAGCTGGGCATGGTGCTGTGAGTCTGTAATCCCAGAACCAGGGTGGCAGCAGAGGTGGGTGAATTCCTGGGACTCAGTAGTCATCTACCCTAGCTCAAAGGCAAGCTCCAGGGTCAGTGAGAGAGCCCATCTCAAAAAATAAGTTGGAAAGTGATTAAAAGGATCCTTAATATAATCCTCTGGTCTCTATACTCACCTGCATAAGAAAGCAGCCCCCATGTGCACGCATATATACAGTGCACACACACACACACACACACACACACACACACACTTTTTTAAAAAAAAACTTCTATAAACTAATAATAGTACCTAATAGAATACCTTCATGTTGTATGTCATATAGGCAAGGTTCAGGTAAGGGGCTGCTTAACATAGACAAGGCAGTTCCCAAAGGAAAGCTCCTGAAGTTCAGAGGTCAGTGGATACTTTATAGAGTCCCATGATGATGAATGGACATGTGAACTATACAGACAATTCCCATGTCTTTCTTGTGTTCTCTAGACCCCACTAAACAATGAGCCACAGACCAAGGACCACACAAACTCCTTGGCTGAATTACAATTGTGCTTCCTTTCATCAATTAAAACCCTCAAGTTTTTGTTCTCAAAAACCAATGTCATCCAGCTTTCCAGAAATAAAAACAAGGACCAAAACAGATTTCCCAATTGTCGCGCCCAACCTCGCCGGCAAGGAAGACGCAACACCAGATTCTTCTGCAGCAACTGACCAGGTCCTTTATTAAGCGTGTACACTCTTCTTTCTCCTCTCCTTCTCCTTCCCCTTCCTCCTGGCTCTCGGCTTAAAAGCTCTCTGGTGATCCACTCACTCCCTGCCACGTGGATGCTTCCCATTGGGTCACTGGTGTGATCTCCTCACGCCAAATAAGGAGTTTTTCCCTAGGGAGCGTTCGCCGTCGGGGAAGGCGGAGGGTGGAAGCCGGCGCCATTTTAGGCTGCGGCTCGATCGCAGCTCCCAACACCCAATAAGACAGAATAAGGATAATTAGGTATATACATATATATACATATATATGAGTATGTATGCATACATACATACATACCAGGGTAAAAAAAAATGAGAACATACTAGCTTTGGAAGGCTTGTGGATTTGTTTAATTTGGAGATTTTGCTCTCTCTCTCTCTCTCTCTCTCTCTCTGTGTGTGTGTGTGTGTGTCTGTCTGTCTGTCTGTCTGTCTATATGGCTGTTCTTACCTGTGCAGCCATGTAAGATGGCCAGAAGTTGATGTTGGAATGTGTTCGTCAAATGCTCTCTTACCTTATTTTCTGACATGGTTCTCACTAGGATCCACCCATCTCCTCTATCCGCTGAGGTGGGAGTTACAGATATGCCCCACCACACTTGGCTTTGACTCGGGTGCTGGGATTCTAACTCAGTTACTCAAGCTTGCACAGCAAGAACTTTAGCCACTGAGTCATTTCCCCAGCTTCTCTTTCCTCTGCCCTCCCTTCCCATGGAGTTTTGCTATGTGGTCCAGGCTGACCTCAAAATCACAGAGCTCCTGCTTTAGGCCTCTGAGTGCTGATTTTACATGTGCACACCACCATGCCCTGCTAAGGATAAATCCTTGTCATTGGAAACCATAGGGTGTCCTTGGACATGGCTGATTTCAAGCTGCCTTGCATTTGCTAAGATTTGTCAAGGATCCCCTCCTTGGCCAAATTTTAACAGGCTCCACTTACTAAACCCAGGTTGGCAAAACCTCTTCACCCTTGATCCTAACTATGTTTTTTTAAAGCAATTTTCCAATCCAATGTCCTTGTGTCATTTCTGTTGCTGTGATAAAATACCTTGACTAAAAGCAATTTAGGGGAGACAAGGTTCATTTTAGCTCAATTCCAGGTACAGTTCCTAACGATGGGAAAGTCAATGCAGAACTTGAAACAGTTAGTCACATCAGTCAAGGGTAAAGAGAAATGAATGCGTGCCTGATTAGTCTCAGCCAGCTACCCCTACTCTCTTATACAGTCCAGGGTCCAAAACCGGGAAATGGTTTGCCCACCACTTAGAGGCTGTCTCTTTCTACACAAGACAATCAAAACAATTCCCTGACAGGCCAGCCTGATCTAGAAAGTTCCTCACTGAGGCTCTTCCAGGTGATTCTAGACCATGCCAAGTTGACAACCGTCAGTGGGTCCATAGGCAGGAAATTGCAGCCGTCTTTGTTTCACTCAGTTTATGTACTTCTTTCCTGTTGCACTGTCCCCAAAGCAGCCATCCTTGCCTCTTGTTTGGTGCATTTGTTCTTTGTATTTCACATCGCAAAGCACCTGGAACTGGAGGAGCTCTGCATATGGGTTAACCTGGACTAGCCCGGGTGCATGCCAGGTTCATGGGTGACTATCTGTCCTATTCTATGTGTTTTTGTTTGTACCTAAATCATGTGCACTCACTTGCATTATGGAATTCACTGGCTAGAAGTGTTTATAAAGATGATGACCTGTCCAAGGTTAGAGAGATGACAAAGTGCGTATGAGCACTGGCTGCTCTTCCAGAGGTCCTGAGTTCAATTCTCAGTTCCCACATGGTGGTTCACAACCAGCTGTAATTCCAGTCCCAGGTATCCAAAGCTCTGTTTTGACTTCCCTGGGCACTAGGCATGCACTTGTTACATAGGCATACATGCAGGAAAAACACCCATAGACAACATGAAAAAAAAAGTTTTGTTTTCTTTTGTTTTTAAAGAAAACCTGCTGGACTTTAAACACAATTCTGTGCATTATCATGAAGACAATATCAGGACCATCCGCTTTTACCTTAAGTAAGAAAACTATGGTTTCCATCCTTGGCTCTCACAAACACATCCACATGACCCCTGTAGATAACTCTCTCCCCTTTGATCAGGTAGGTCTATTCTCAGTACTTGCTAGAAATAGGAGAAGAGGGATGGGAGACACAGACAGGAAGGAAGGAGGTGAGGAGGGAGGGGGAGTAACCTACATTAGGGAATCTATCTTTTTCTCAAGTGGGGTCCACAAGGGACAGCTGGAGCTGGCACTTGACCTCGACAGAAGTGGGGGTGGTGGGAGACTGAGCTGTGCTTTAAGATCCCTCCATGGGAAAAGGCCCAAACAGGAGAATTGCTAGGTTCGTATTTCTGATTCTCTTCTACAGTCAAAGGAGAGAACCTTCACAAAGGTAGGGTTTCCTGAGTGAATGAACCTGAGCCATAGGATTTGTAGCTACTGTAGTGTGTAAGGAACATCACCTAGTGTTGACCTTTGGCCTCCAGATGTACTCCCTAGCATGTGCATCGGTACCCAGACACACCTGTTTACACATGTATGAATGTGAACACACATACCACTTCACATTGAGAATGAACTATTGCAGAGAATGCTAACACTTTTATAGAACAGGCAGCTTTCTGGGCTCAGAAGCTGTTGCCCGCTGCCAGTTTTCTCTGTCAAAGCACTCAACTTACATTTTTATAGCTCTGATTCAGACTGATTCAATTCCCCCACCTTTTCTGGTGACTACAGAGTTATATTTACTAGTAATTTCAGGAAATGATAGATACTGAATGATGGGTTTGCCTTTGACCCTGATCTAGTCATTATGCATTGTGTACATATACTGAAATGTCACATCATACTCCACCAGTATTCACTAAGTACCAGGTAAAAATAAGATGACATAAAGGTAAAAGCATTATTTGATCCATCACATATCAAGATCAATCAGGCTCTAGGCCAGTATCTGAAGAGAACTACAGCCTGGCATGGGCTATAAAGTGGACTACAGCTTGATCGGTAGGTTGGTTCCTGGTCAGCTAGCCACATGGGCTCCAGCATTTTTATGCCATACAGAGTAGAACTTTCTCTGCTGCTGACTAAGCAATAAACCTTTCCAACCTGAAAATACTGCTTTTTAATTTCCTTTTCCTGATGATCTGACAGGAAGGTGTCAATCAAACACAAGCCTGTGCTAATGATATTTTTTTCTTTATTTGTGTCTGGTGTGAGTATTGCAGAAATCATTTGGTGTGAAACAAAGTTTTGACTAGATATGTCATACAGATAGATTTGGGAAGAAATGGGAAAAATTAAATCGTGTGTTTTATATTGAACCATATGGAATTATTTTTATAGGTTTAAAACTATAAAATATTGGCAGCCACATATAATCAATAGGGTTGGATTTACTGAAATATATTTCATAAATATGTTACACATGTATATATAATGTATATGGGGGTGGGGTTAGAAAGGTAGCTCAGTAAAGTGATTTCTTTGAAAGCAGGAAAACCTGACTTCTATCCCAGAATCCATGTTTTCAAAAACAGCCAGTCACGGTGGCACATGCTTGTAATTCTGGTGGGAGGCAGAGATGGTAGGATCTCTGGGCTCACTGGTCTGCTGGTCTAGACTAAATGATAATCTTCAGGCTAGGGAGAGACCCAAAACAAATCAAAAGCAAAGTACAAGTGGGCCTGTTGAGGTTGACTTATGTTTGTCACTTATGCGTGCGCACACACACACAAACACAAAATGAGAAAGGAAAAGAACACAATACAGACTAATATCTGTGGCAGCTTACGTTTCACTTTTCCTTGGAGATTTGCATTGGCAGGTTGAGGAAATGCTTTCAGCCTCTTGGTATCTATCTTGTAGTCTATGCAGTGAGGCAAGTGGAGGTGCTGGGAAACTGAGCTGGTTACAGACAGATTCAGGATGAGTGTATGTGTCCCTGGAAGGAAGCTTATTTTTGGATCTGTGAAAGGAATACAAGAATGGTGCCAGACCTCGACAGTACACTTGAGTACATGTCTACATTTCTTTTTCTGTCACTGTGTTAAAATATTCTGACAAAAGCAATGTAAGGGGTAGAGGTTCATTCTGGGTCACATTTCAAAGCTAAGGGGTATCATGGCAGGGAAGTCAGACACTCATCTTGAAGCAGATGTTCACAATGCACCCAGACTCAAGCAGCAGAGAGAGATGAATGCATTCTCCCTTTCTCTATATATACAGTCTAGGATCCCACCTTGGGAATAACACTGCCAACAGTGGCTGAGGCTTCTTGTCTCAATTAATATGAGAAGGATAATCCTCCACAGGCACAGTCCCCCAGGGCATTCTGGATAATATCAGGTTGATAGCTAACAGTAACCACCACAGTGAATTACACTTCTTTGTCCCCATCAGGACAACTTGAACTCTGACGGCTAAGAGGAGCATCACCACAATTACGCTGTCAAGGTGCTGAATTCCCGTGGCACTCTGTCATAACCCTATCAGCTCACATCATCCTACAATTTGCTTCTAAACGTCTGTTTCTCCAATGTCATGCTGAGACGACACAGTGAATAGCAAGGTAGGAATTGTGTCCCTCTGTAATGGTGTGTTTAAAGCCTTTAAGAAAGCTGGGCATTAGAGCCAGAAGGCATGAATAACTGTTCCATTTCAAATTTTAAAAGTTTGTTGAATAAATTATAACTTGAAAAATCACTAAGAATGCTAACAAAATTTGAAGTATCACATAAATCTTTGTGGACTATGGAAACCAATTTGGCAGAACACATCAGGGGTCACACCCTATGAATCCGTAATTATAATAAAAGGTCACCTTTTCTAAACCAGTAATTATAAGACATTTATCAAAGGGAAAAGTCTGAATTCGAAAATAACATTAGGTTTAAAAAAAGTTTATGTCAACATTATATATGAGTGGAAAAAGCTGAAAACAACCCAGGAGGATATTACATTATAGAGAAATTAATTATATTTTTGCAACATTTAATAACTTTGGACAATGCTCAAGAAAGGTGAGCAAGAAACCACTATTCTGCTTTTAAAAATATTTGCCTTACATCTTAAGACTGTTCCAAGTTATACAAAGTCTATTCAAACATCTTCATAATGGCTGTAGACTGTTCCACTGACTATGTTTTAAATGACCACAGCTTTAAAAATGACTCAGATGGGGTCACAGCACAGCTACTCCTCTGAAGTGTCCTCATTCAGGCAATGGAGTTGTCTAGAGAGCTCATCCTATATGCACACACAGGTCTCCCCCCACCCCCTGCCTTCTCATCAGGATCATGTCTTTTTGCAGATATATATATTGCTTTTTAAAAATATGTCTATCACTAGCATATTTAGAGCTTCACTCTCTTGAAACAATCCTACAGTCTGGCTGGAAAGCAGAGGCAAGGGACTTCCATGAGCCCAAGACAGAGTTCAAGGCCAGCCTGTGACAGTAAGACAATGCCTCAATCATCAGCATTAGCAAACAAACCACCATCAATCTTATGAAAGCTGCATACAGCACAGTCATTGCCTTCCGGAACTCACTGCACAAGATGAGCATCACTCTTCCGGACCAAGTGTGAAGGCGATGAGCATCATTCTTCAGTATAGAGAACGCTTCTTGCAAATGTGATTTTAAAAAGACAAAACATGGACTAGTGCATCTTCAGAACTTTCTCAGCCAGCCAGCTCGTTGAAGGCACCTTCTGACTCTATCTAAACAAGGTTTTTGCATTTGAGAAATCAGTCCAATGTGAGTGAATTGATGTGATTCTCTGAAACCAAGAAAAACGTGAGGGCCCAGCTTTGTATGTGATAGAGACAAATGAAGGATCCATGTAGTAGAAACATTCTCATATGCTTGTATTTGCTTTCAATTTTACTCTAATTATGGATCACTTGAAAAATATGGTGATTAGCAATTAGGTTGTTTTAAATGTTTGATTTGGGCTTTTATTTGCAGTAAGAAGTTTTATGTGAGTAGAAAACCAGAGGGGCATACATTTGTCTCCTTTTTCAGGGAATCAAGCTATATGAATGGTCTGTTTATAACAATTGCAGAATGGCTGTCTGCCTGATTACATGACAAAATAAAGTCTTTGGGGAACTGCTTTTATATGTGTATCCACTTTTTAAAGTCATCAACATCTTCTACCTCTGTGTTGAGACCTTAAAAAAAAAAAATGACGAGAGTGACAAGACACAGGATAACCAAAATATTTACCATCATATGAGTGAACAAAGAAATGACAGTATGTGTGTGTGTGTGCACGTGTGTACAGATGTAGGGCATATTACACAGAGTTAGTAGAGGAGAGTCTTCCAATTACAGTGACACAGATATTGCACAAACTCTACTTAGCATGTAATGAAAACCTGGACCCAAATATTGGGGAAAAGTTGGAACATCAGAAAGAGGTAACAGACTACAGTCAGTTCTCACCCAGCCAACTTCTCAGGATGAACAGGTAAATGCTATCTTCAAGGGTCCTCAGCCTGACTGATCGTCTGAATTTCTACTCTCGTCTGCCTTATATCTCTTCCCTGCCCAGCTGTTTCACTTCCAGTTTAACTCTGTATCACAATTCTAAAGTTAGGATTAAAGGCATGAGCTAGAGCTACTCCTATTTGGCTGTTAGGCCTTGAACTCATAGGAATTCAGAAAGATCTGCCTCCTGAGTGATGAGATTAAAGTCACTGCTCTCTGACCTTCATGGCTTGGCTGTGGGTGATTCTGTTCTCTGATATTCCAGGCTGATTTTATTAAATATGCAATAGATTACTACATACATATCTCTAGAAGAATTATGCCAGGTGAAATTATCTAGGCACACAAATTCTGTATGATCTCATATACATAATCAAACTGAATACATAGAAATAGAGTGACCAGAGTGGTGGAAAACTCAAACTAAAGACAGCTGAGTTATACATACATACATATATATATACACATATATATACACACACACAGCTGAGTTATATATATAAAAGAGACTAAGTCTTCTCTCTTATACAGGTCACGGCCTAGCCTAGGGGATGCTGTTACACAACTTCTGTCTTTCCTCTTCTTGTCTTCCTTTTTGGTACAGATATAGACTGTAGTTCTTCCTACAGATGTTCAGAGGCAGTCCCCAAGCACCCCCCGCACTGCAGTTGGCACTCAGAAAGTGTAAATCCCAGCACCTCTGGCACCACTTTGCACTTTGAGATATGTGCTATGTACAAAGTAATAGGAAATGGGGGGAGGAAAAACTGAGATTCAAAGAGATTTTTAAAAATAAGACAGCTGGAAGATATAGCTAAGTTGTCCATCACTGAGGTTCTCTACAAATTCCTGTCTGCTAGAGAAATAGCCTCGCCTTTACTAATGATCTGTTTAGGATAACCAAAAATCTGTCCCATTGCCACAGATAATAGACCAGCTTTTTGGAAACCCACAAGTGCAATAAAGAAGACAACATGTTTGATTGTGACCCCATATTCTACATATTCACTCACACATGGGCTATTTACTGTGTACAAAAGAGTCAGTGAAAATCAGAGGAAATGTCTGCCTAAACTATACTAACATCTTTGCCTTTGGAATGTTATTTTATTCCTCCTCCAACAAACATTTACATTCATTTTATAAGACATGTTTATTCTTGTTGGATGTCAGAACAGCACCCTGAACTTGGATAGGGCCATCTGCCCTGCTTTCATTCTTTCCCAGATTAATCTATAGTAAATGCTAAGCAACAGTGTTTAAACTGGTTTGTCCTGAGAAAGTTCTGGAAAAGGGTTGCTCTGTTAATATTTAGTAAGTTTTCACTGGAGTTTATTTACATGTTTTTCTAAACTCAGTCTTTCTTGGATCAGTACTTTCTTTGTTACAGTCATGTATATAGTACATAGAACCTGAACAGTAAGCTGTCTGCAGCATTAGACTGTAGTCTGTTCTGTTGTTCTAAGTCTTCAAATCCCAGGTTGCCTAGACAGAGCTGCCCAGGTTTACAAAGGTCAACAACAGAAAAGACAAAATCAGTTTTATCCAATAGAGAGTCACTGGACATATCAATCGCATTCCAGGGTAGGCCTATGCCCAGGAATGACTGACCAACACAAAACAGATGCCATGGTTTGGGTTTGTTGTTTTTGTTTGTTTGTTTTGGTTGTATGTGTGTGCACTTTTGTTTTAGTATTTTCTGTGTTATTGTTTGTTTGTTTGGGCCTTATTTTATAATTTGTTTTTGAGAGAGAAAAAGCATTTGAAGTTGGGTGGGGAGGAAGGGAGGGAGGGAGGCAGGGAAGGAAACCTTGAAAGGAGCTGAGGGAGAGGAAATAATATATTTGCATACCAAAATATATTTATGCAAAATTTAAAAAATCTCAAGAAGAAAACAACCTACCAATAATAAAGTAACTAGAATGTGCTTTGGTCAGTTCAGTTTGCCAAAGTCTCTTTGATTTCAATTATTTGAAGCATTTTTTAATATACTAGGTAATAGGACATTGTGTACATTGCAAAAAGTGTTCACAAGAGAAGTAAGTCAGCTATTGTTCTTCTCTTTAAAGATTATCAACTGAGAGATTAGTAAATATTTCTCTTACCTCGTTCTCATCAGGAGAGATGGAGGTAGGAAGAGATGGAAAAATGAGCCCCAAGTCCCCCACTTCCAGTTCCTGGAACTCACTTGTTGTCATGGTAACTGTGTTACCCTGAGAGCATCCTGTTGTAGGCAGAACTCACAATGAACATCTAAGCATGCTCACAGCTTTCTATTTGGAAATAACAAAGCAATTTTTCTTTGAAACAATGGTCTGGATAATATAACATATTGCAAGGACAATTCAGAGGCAATCTGACTGGGAAATGATTCCCCCTCACCTCCCCTAACTATTATTCATTTAGGTGATTGATAGGTTTCAGGGGGAAAATCCCTGAATTGGAATATCAGTAGTATGGGCAAGCAAAACACACAGTTCATAGGCCAAATCCATCCTCTCTCGTGTTCACACATTCTGTGAGCTAGAAATTGTCATTATATTTTTAGTAGTTGGAAAAAATTGAATTGGAGACATAGATCACTGGCAGGGCTCTTGCCTTAACATGCTCAGGCCTTGGATTCAACCATCAGCACAAAAAGCAAAACAAAGCAAATGGTAACCTTTGTGAGGTCTAAAATTTATACAAAATTAACATTTTAGTTGCAAAATAACATGGCCTAGAAATATGACATGTAGAATTATTGACATATTTATTGCTCATGGTTACTTTTGTGTTGTAGGACCAGAGTTGAGTCTTAGTGATAGAAACCGTAGGCTTACAAAGCCTGAAAACATTTACTGCATGTTCCATTGTGGAGAAAGGATGCCAGGCTCAGACCTCCTGCATGGACTGTATGGGAGGAGTTATACTAGGAAGGTAAACATCTCTTTGTCAGAAAATTCATCACAGGAGCTTGCAGTGGAGATCCAGGCATTTTCTGGTCAGTGTTTCTGATCCCATCTACCAGTGCATTATAGTTTTGTAGCAGAGGCCAACTGAAGTGTCATCTGAGTGTTGTGTTCCCCAAAACACACAGTGAAAATGAACCCCCAGTGCCATGATATGGAGAACTGGGCCATCTGGACCCTATCAGGTTATAGAAATTCAACTGTCATGAAGGAGTTTACCAAGTTGATAAAATGGCTGGAGAGAACTGGCTAGGTCCCCCTTTACCATTCTCTCCCTTCTGCCATATGAGTATACTGCACTTATAGTGCCAGTGGGGAAGCAGACACTGACCTCAAACAAACACTGAACACGCTAGTGTCTCAACCTTAGACTTTCACACTCACAATAAATTTCAATGTTTACAAATGACCAAGTTTCAGGTATTTTTCTATTGAAACACAAAGTGACTGAGATAGAGCTTGTTTTCTAGATGTGTCTGGTGTCATCTGAACACGTGGCTGCAGCTCTGGGACAGGACAACAGCAAGAGACCAGACTGTAAGGTGCTATTCTGATGAAGGGCCAGCTAAGAAAGCTGTAGAGAGCCTCAGGCTTCTCGGAGAGTGCCTAGGTGATCATGAACAGAGTACTGAGTGGGAGATGGACAGAAGGAAGCTGCTATTATACACTAGAGGAAAAGCTACCCTCATTATAGAGTGGCAACACCTTTGACTGAACTGTGTCCATGTTCAAGTTCATTAGAAAGAGGAACTATTGCTGGTGATGAACAAGCATATTTGGAAGAAGAAATCTCTAAGCACAGTGTGATAATGGAGACATGCTTTCTTGAAACTACTTATAGGAAAATGTGAGAAGAGGAAAGTGAATTCAAAATGACATCTCAGCCCAGCCAAATAAACAATAAACAAATATGTTTGGGAGAGAATACCAATGGTATATCCAAACAAATATTTGGCAGGGTTTGTGTGAATACAAGTAAGCTAAATGTTAGTCATCAAAACAATGAAAGAATGATCCCAAAGGCATCACAGAGATCTTCCAAGGTACATACCCATCACAGGGTATCAGGGCCTTGAGAAATCATGGTTTCCTAGGAAAGGTCCAGATCTCACAGAACTTCAGACTTGCTCCTCAGGACTGACTCAAGTTTCTGCTTCATGTATTTTGGCACAATATTTTTTGGCTCAAGTGGACACAGCTGTAGCTTAGAACACTTAGTAGGAACACGCTATAACCTCTGGCAGGGTCTGTACAATGCAACCTCCTCAGGTACACAGAGCATAAGATCTATGGAGAGGTGACACAGCTACCTCCACTTAGAGTCAAAGTATGTTCTGTAGAGCCTTCAAGTCCAGGCAGAGAATTGTTTCAGGGGTAGGGCTGCTACATGTGGTACTTACTAAGGCCACTCTAGCACTATCAGCACATATGAGACTCCAGCTTCTGAGCATGGGCCTTTCCATCCTGCTCTGTCTATAAGATTAGACTTGGAGTCTAATTGGTTATTTACTCTTAAGTCTCAAGCTTTACTTTTATTGGGATGGGAAAACAGTTCACTTAGCAGATTACCTTGTAAGCATGAAGACCTAAAAATCCATCCCCCACGACACACATTAAAAAAATCCAGGTGTGATGGTAGATGCTTGTAATCCTAGCATTGGGGAGGTGGAGACAGGGGTATCCCTGAGACTGATGTTCAAGTAGCTTGGTCCATACAGTGAGGCCCAGGCCAAGGAGATGCCTACCTCAAAAAATATGGTAGGCAGTGCTTGAGAAGGACACACACACACACACACACACACACACACACACACACACACACTTTGCGGTTTTGTCTTGTTGGATTTGGGACTTACTTGAGGCCAGTTACCCTGTCCTCTTGGGCACTCTTTCCCTCTGAAATGGGAAAGTCTCTCAGTGTCCTGTTGCACCACTATATTGAAAGTACTTAACACCTCTACTTTCACAGTGCCAGAGTTGGAAGGGATAGGGCCACAGGGATTCCTATGGTGAATAAGATTAAGGTCTTTATAAAAGACATGCCACATAGTGCTTCTGCCCTTCTGCCAATCACTGAGAAAGGATGAAGTGACAAGGTACCATCTTGGAAGCAGACATGTCCATTCATCACCAGACAAGAGAACTTCTGGTATCTTGATTGTTGCCCTCCTAGCCCCCAAAGTTAATGAGAAATGACCCTGTACGGTTTAGAAATTACCTATTTCAGACATTTTGTTATAACACCCAAAGGAACTAAGACAATATCACATAGCTGGATCACCGTTGGTTCTTAGGCATTAGCACCACATCCTTTGGGGACAGGCAGCCCACTACTTACTCCTTCATGTGTCTCATCTTGGTCTTGGCCATCGTACTGTTGAAAACTGATGGTCTGGGGGACATGTCTACAGCCGCACTGGTAATGGTTCTTGTAGCTGAAAAATCAATGCACATTCCTTATTGACCTCATCAGCACTCCTATAGACTCAAGGTGACATTCAAGGGCAATCAAAGAAGAGAAGCTCATTCACCTTTGCCACAGGTTATGCTGCAATTAATTAGAGAGTAATTCAATTACCACATGCACATTAATGAGATTTATTCCAAATGATGTCTTTACAGTTTTAAGATGCACAAGGATTTCAACCACCAACCCCTTCCCTCAGAAAACTGTTTAAATGCAGTACTGTTATTTAAAAGATGAGTTTTTATATTAGAAAACTTAGGGGCTAGCTATAGAACCAAACTTCTGGGGAGCTTTGGGTCAGTCTGTCTTAACAGGTGTGCTCTCTGTTTCACTAACATGGATGTCTGCTAATAAGCACACCTTTCCCTGTACCCCAACCTCATACTTGGCACTAGCTCATTGCTGCAGTGAAAAGCAGAATGTTGACCAGGGTCACCTACAGTCCTGAGTCCAGCAGCATGGAGGAGGAGGTCAGAGCTAGTGCAAAGCTGGACAGCTGTTAAGGAAAGATGAGATATAACAAGCTCTGCTGGGGCACTTCTTCCAGAGGGACCCCAGAGGCCCTTACAAAACACCTTAGAGCTGAGAGACCCTGGAACAGCACAAAAACTTCCCATTAAGGAGCTGAACCTGGACTGGGGAGATGGTTCTGTGGGTAAGAGCGTTAGTTGCTCTTACCAAGGTCTAAGCTCCATCCCCGGCACTCACATGGAAGGCTAATAACCATCCACATGTGACTCCAGTTCCAGACAATCACACCATCTTCTGGCATCTATGGGCCCAGAGGCATGGAAGTGAGGCACACAAATCAATGCAGACAACATACACACACATACACACACACACACACACACACACACACACACACACACTCACGAAATAAAATAAAAACTAAAAGTTAAGGAGCTGGACCTGGCTCATGAGTGAGGGCTCTGTACATCCATAGAGTAGGGCTCAGTCAGCCGCAATGCTCTGCTTCCATGGAGCAGCATATATCTAAGATGCTGTTCACCCATTGGTAAAACTTGATGTACTCACCATACTCATTTTACCAGTTACATCCATGTAAAAGCCTAGCTTGTGAAATTTCTGCTCTGTCCTCAGCAATCCTTATGTAAATATGGCTGATTTGAGGGCAAACCAATGAGGCAAGGACCAGTTGCTGTTATACATAGAAATAAAACTATTTTTGTTCATATTTTAAAATGTAAAAAAAATGCAAATCCTAGTTTTGGAGGATGTATTCCACATATATCCTCCTTCTGGGTAGACCCTGAGGGCATGGGCTCTGCTCTGAACTTCTGGTTTTTATAGATTTGTTGAGCTGACATTTATCCTGCATAGCTTGGAGAGGCTCTGCTCTTTCCTCAGGGCAGATCTCCGGGCAGGAACTTTGAAGAGGACACATTCCAATTAATGAAGCAGCCTCTCTGTCCTTCCTAGTACCTGACCATGTCCCTTCATGTTACAGTCACGAGTAGTGACAACTGGTTGTTGCCCCATTCTTATTTCAGTGGCACAGAGCTTCCTGCCAGCTCCCATCTACCCAGCAGCCCTGACCAGGACAGACACTTGTTCCCAGGCAAAGCTGGGGCTGGGAAAGAGGAAGACTTGGGGATTCACTGCACAAAAGTGTAGGTCTGGCTTGCACCTGAAAAGTTACTAAACATGTCACAAGTATGTTCCAGGTGAGCTCAAAACCAGTTCTGCCAAGAGCGAGAGGTAAGCGGCTTTCCCCTTTTCAGGAAGGGCTGGCTAGTCCCCAAGGCTTATATAGCTAAAGGCCAAAGCAATTTCCAGGAGCGGTATGTGTTATTTCAAGCTGACCTATGGGTTATTTCAAGCTGACCACTCTTGGATTTCTAGGAAGGATGCGAGCTCTCAAGTCCAGAGGTAGAGAATGGGGCGAAATGATTTCAGGCGGCAGGGTTGGCAAAGCACAGTGCTCAGTAAACAAGTCCATCTCCACGCTTCTTACTGGGCAGGCAGTCTTTTCCTCCTCTCCACCCTGCTCTCTGACAGGAGCAGTGGTGGTTTTATGTCAGATAAAATCATTTAACAATCATGGCAGAATTATCTAGATTTCCTCAAATGCTAACTTGATGTGACCTGCCCAGAGCTCCTGTTTAAAATGCGTATTTGTAAGGAATAGGTCTAGACAGAACTGGGGATTCTGTATTTCTAATAAATATCCATGTGGTGCTAATGCTACTGGTCATAGGGTGCGTTCTGAGAAGCAGGGTTCTTAGACTAAGCTACATGATGTGGGGTCCAGTGCAACATGGTAACACAGGGATCCCTACTTAGAAAGCAAGCAAGAAATGGTTTCTTCCTTTTGCAGCACTCTCTGGGCACATCGTGGTGGTATTTTACTTATTTATTTTTCTATAAAATATTCTCTTTTTTTTGCTAAATAATTAATGTCCCTTTCCCTCAGAAATTAGTGACATTCAGAGAGGTCCCTGATTCTACTCCACCCCACCCAAGCCCTCTGAAGATGGTAACAGCCATTATGGGGCTGGCTTCAGGGAGTGGGTGGTGGCAAACTTGTCTTTCTAGGGAGGTGGAAAGATAGCTCATGAGCAAGACTTTTAAAACTCTGCCATATGTTTCTTGGTCCCATAAGATTTCACTCACAAACACACATCCAAAGATAAAATGCTATTAAATCCTGAATTGAGGCTTCCACCTAAACCTGGGGGGGGGGGGAGGGTGTAACTGCATGGGAAACACACACACACACACACACACACACACTCACGCACACATGGGCCCTAATCCTAGATTTTTTTCTTAAAGGTTTTTAAAAGCCAGAAGAATCTTTATTGTCTATATTGGCTTTTAAATTAATTTTCTCTTAATAGATTTCAAGAGAAGTTCCATAGAAATAGAAAAATAGTATGTGTGAGACACACACAAGTGTCAGAGACAGATGCAATGTCAAGAGTGTCTTAGGACAGTTAGAACCGCTCCCTTCTCCCAGGGGTCTTGCATCATTGAGCAGGAATAACCTTCCTACTTGCTTTAGACTGGCATTTGTTTTGGCTTAACCTCCATCGTTTTTCTAAAGTACAACGTTTGTAGATAATATGTGCGGCACTGTAAGGCACAGGGGATACGGAGATGCATAGTGAGGGCTGTGGGAAAACAAAGGCTCACCTGTAAGGAGCACAGTTGCTATTCTGGCTCTAGGCTCACCAGCTCCGCTGCCTCCTGGAGCTTCAGCTCCCTAATTCTATATTTGAGTGATTTCATTAGCTGAGAACTACCACACTTCTGTGAGCAGGTGGAGCTGTACGCACAGGACAGAGTTTATCACAGAGGAGACTCTGTATCCTAACAGCTAATGGGCAGCAGCAGGACCCAGTGGAGAGCCAGTGGCCAGGGTGTAACAAGTGCCCAGGTATTACATGACTATAGGTCTCTCTGCTCTCTGGTGAAATACAAAGTGATGAGGACTGTAACACCTGCCACACCCCGTGGGGATGTTTTGACAATGAGGTGAAAACACAGTGGTGGGAGAGGCATTTAGCAAGTAGAAGCTGTGCTTGCAAAGCTCAGCTCATAACAATGTTATCAGGATCCCTTCCACTCCTGTGGACTCTCCTTGGCAGAGATATCTTCCCATAGAGGTGACAGCTTGATGGTGCTGCTGACATTTCACCACAAGAGAAAGATTCTCCTCTCATTTCTTCCTTCTGAGATTTCTCTCTACTCATTTTAGTAACTGAACAAGTGACCTTGACCATAATACAAAAGCCTGTGCCTCCCCCCACCGGCCCCAAACACCCTGCACGTGGGCAGGAAAGAGCTGATGCAGGCAGTGCTGGGCGGATATTCTGGCTGCATCTCACTTGGGCTCCCAGGACATTGCTTACTCAGGAATCCTTGCAGACATTGCCTTTGGTGTGTGGTCTCTTAGAACACTTCCATCCAGCCCCCTTAACCCCTTCTTCTTTCCCTTAAGTCCCCAGGGCATACCCAGAAACCAACTTTTTGTCCAAATGATTGTAAAAGCATGTCCCCATGGCCACTATTTCTTCTACTCTTTGGAATGGGAAATGATTTAATATTAATAGACCAGGAGTATTTTTTTCTGAAAAGGGACAAGTAATCAACGTTTTAGAATTTGCAGGCTATATAATTTCTGTCATATTTATACAGTTCTATTGCCCTATCATGAATTCAGCCATAGGTACATGGACAAGAATGAACATAGGTATACTCATTCACAAGAACAGGCAGTAAGCTAGGTTTGGCCTGCTGGCCACAATATGTTGACCTCTGACCTCAGTGATGGAGAATCATCATGGTGGTGGCCACAGAACTCCTCAGTACAAACCCTTCATCTTACCAATGGGGAGACTGAGGTAACAAGAACCTGTGAGACTTGCCCAAAGCTGCAGAGTCAGAAGGCAAAGTGTTTGGGCTAGAACCACAGCTGTTAGATCCCCCATATATAGATTTTGATGCACCATTTAAACAAATTCAGATTATCTGATTAAAAAAAAAAAAAACCTCCTCCAAAGGCTGCAATGTGGGCAAACAGCACTTCTGCCACCTCATCCATGCCTTCTCTGGTGGCATGCCAAGAGCATCTTACCAGAAGGCCGCTGTGTCAGTGGGACACCATAAAAACTGCTGAGAGGATTAGATGACTCAACTTTTGGGAGGATTTTTTTCCTTGAGCTTTTCCTGTGATGATGGAGAATTTAGGGTAGCATTAGAATTAAAATTGGCAAAGTAGGCTGCTGCCTTGCTTTGCTGTCACCCCAGCACCCTGAAGAGGGAACGCATTGTTCAGAGCTACCTTTGAGGAAGATCGGATGTGCTACCTCAGCTATAGACAGCCTCCAACCGTGGTCCTTTCTAGAACAGCATAAAGCACCCTCACTCAGGTTGTGTTCTTCCAAACAGTCCAAATTTAATGACTGACCATGGTAGAAACAGAAAGCTGGCCACGAGGTCTTTTAGGACATGTGGGGCTCTGAGCTCCTCATGAGTCTGGCTAGGGTTTGTCAGAGTTGCAGAACTGCTTTGCTTCTCATTTGCCTCTTCCCATGTCCCTTCCTCTTGTGGCTTCAAGGATCAAAGACATACAACAATGTCCTACACCGCCCACTTTGTAGAGCTTCCTTCCTGTAGAAGCTAGCCCCCAAGCATGGCAAGCTGGGTTGAAGGAAGTGGGGGCAGTTGGGGAATGGATACGGTTGTCCTGAAATTAAAAGCAATAGCAGAGAGCTTGGTGTGATTATTCCTGTCACCCTGTCCCCATTCCAGCTCTTTTAGAGGATTATGTGTATTGACATAAAATAGGAGCCACCAAATAAGGACGTCAATGGTGCCCTGGTACAGCAACTGTGTCAAAACAAGTGACATCAGGAGTCTGGAGGAGAAAAGCCAACAGGAGGGAAGGGGAAAGGGTGAAGCAGGTGACAATAATCTCCAGTGCCGTCTACTAGGAGGGACCCAGGACACAACAGATGAGAGTGTGAGAGGGGACAGAGGACTAGGGCTTGAGTCCTGACTCTGCCTCTCATCTATACACGTAAATCTACCTCTTAGGATTGTGATAAAGCTAAACAAAAGTCTCTCTTTGTGTGTACATCTGTGTGCATTATTGTTGGTAAAGGCCAAAAAAAAAAAAAAAATTCACACCACTTCCCTCATCCCTGGGGCACCCACCGCCAGGCACCTTCTCAAAAATAAATAGCACCCCAGTGTCTGTACCAACATCAAGTTGTTGGGGGAGATGTAGGTCAGCTTGGAAAAGTAAACTCGACTGTCATCTCACAGGGGCAATGGTAAATACCAGAAGACAGAAAATGCATAAACCATCTAGTTCTTATGTGGATGTTTTCCACTATAAACTTTCAACTGAATCTTATAGAATTGAAAAGAAAGACAGCGCTAGTTAGGGCTTTGGAAATTTCCTTTTCCTTTAGAATGTACTACAAGTGACTTCTACGACTAGCTCTGTATCAATAAAAACAGAAGAGAAAATTCCTGGCTTATTAATGTCTTGTAATCAAATGTGGGTGCCTGTCAGGGAGAGATGAAGACTCCAGACTAACTTCTCCCTCAGACAATAGCTAATGTAGAAGAGTTCAGTATTCTATTCTGCCAATGTGGAGATGCTTAGCTTTGAAACAAATCCTGCGTTTCTGGAGCACTGGGTTGGATTAGCTTAAAGACTAATGCAAAAATCATGACCTTATCTCCCTCTCTTTCAGTTCAAATGAATCACTCAAGTTATCAATGTTCACAGAAGACAAGTTGGAAAATACAGAGAAGGTAAGAAGTCTAGAGAAAAACCTGGCACTTCACTATTTCTAGGGTGCACATGTGCATGTGTGTTTGTATCAGATATGGTTTTGCATACTTCAGTATCTTTATAATGCATACTCATTACCAATGAGCATGTAGCTACAATATCATTCTGCACAGAACTTTTGTTGAAGGTATATTATCCAGAGTTGTTAAGCATTTAGTGTGATCGCAGTTTTCCACTGTTATATGGAACTCTGTGGTAAGTGTACTTGTGTATGTTTATCTTCACACATGACTCTGAGATAAATTTAAAATAAGTCTTTAAACAAAAGTTTTCTAGGTCAAAATATTCAATTATTTCAAGTTAGTATAATGTATATGTGGAAAAATATTTTTCTAGGTTATAAATATAAAAACTTGAAAGTGGAGCATTTTTATTAAAACGCTGTTAAATTTACCAAGATGTATCCAATATAAGCATTTTTTGAAGGTCTTAGCTAGCAATGACAGCATGTCTGTCCCTGGTTTTGAATGCGGTGGTTCCTGAAGTGTAGTCCCTGGACTAGCATCACCAAGATTAGTTAATAATATAGTCTCCTAGGCTCCTACTGAGTCAGAACCTCTTGTTGGGAGGGGGTGGAATAGCGGTGTGAGAGGCACACTAGCACATGCCGTTACCCTCTCATGGTGCTTTCATTGTAGCCTGTCTGGATATGTTAACATATCTACTCATCTGGAAGCTCCCTGAAAACACAGAGATCAGGCACATCCGATGCTCCCATGTGTATCCTACAATGATTTTGTGCCAATAGTCCAAACATGCTTCAAAATTCAGTGAGTTTTAGTTGAATGTGCTGTATGCATATTTCTAAGTTTTCACCCTAAACTGAACAGTTGGACACTGTGATGGTTAATCTCAATAGTCTATATGACTGATCTGAGAGAAGCTACAGGATCAGAAGGCATACTTCTAGGTGTGTCTGGCATGGTGTTTACAGAAAGGACCAATAAATGAGAGAATGAGGACATCCTCCCTGGGTGTGAGCAGCACCATCCCACAAGCGGGGAACCTGAATGGAGGGAAAAATCTATCAGGCAGCGCAGACATGCTCCACTCTTCCTGAACAAGAGTGGCTGTTGCTGTTGTTCTCACAACACAGACTCTGGCGTCTGCAGCCTTTCCAATAGAGTTACACCAACACCTCTCCAGGGTGCCTGCAGGCCTTCATTTCAGAGGGGGTTTAGCTCATTTCCCCACATCCCTTATTCAGAAGCTTCTGGTTTCATGGACTGAGAAAGTACTGGGTTCTTGTTCATTGTTCAACTATCCAGCCTCTAATTGTGTAAACCAATCTAATAAACCCATGTATGTATTTCTATTTGTACAGATCCTCTAAAAGACCTTAATGCATAGTACTTTTAAATAACCTGATACACTTGTTTTACTGACTGAACCACAAGTGGTCTCAAGAAAAAAGCAATTGGTCTGGTGACTCATCACTACTAGACAGAAAGCTCACTATATTCCCTGAGAGCCAGCAGTCTCTAACAGCTCAAATGGTCCAGCTTAACCTGCTGGCTCACAAGGTAACTGTGAGTCACTATCCGCCACAGTCAGATGACCCAGAGGCACTACTGGACCACCTCAGGCTCAGATGGATGCCAGACAATCTGCATTCCTACCTCCTCTCCTAAGCTGGATGCTGTGGAAATCCAGTTTTCCCCAAGCACTTAGCCAGGCAGACCCTGGGGCCATGGCTCTGGTTCTGCTGGCAGGCATCCCATTCTGGGCATGCCCCTGCCACTGCTGTGGTCCTTTAGGTGAGTGAGAACACAGCATGGACATTCACTTGATTGCATGTCAATCTGCTCTTACTGTATGAAGCACCTGCTCCCTCTACAGTCAGTAGTATGAAAGATAAACGAGAAACTACTTAGCATCCCACCGTCCTAGGTTTCTGCCGAAGCCAGAAGAGGACAAGCTGCCATAAAACACTGCAAGGTGTCTCTGAATCTTCCTACCTAAACTCTCTGGTACTTTTAAGTTCTCTTTTGGCAACAAAAGAGTCTTTACTGTAGCAAATGCCTGCCATTTTTGCATTCACATTCCAACCGCCCTGCCTATGCCTGAGCCCTTGCTCACTTTCCACCCTGTCTGTTACTATTTCTCTTTCTTAATCTCACTCTCCAGGTCACAGATGAGACTTGTTTCCTTTTCCTCACAGAAAAACCCGAGGACAATCTGGGCCCTTTGGGTACTTCTATTTAGGGTAATACTTCGTCCTCCACATCTGAAGAAACACTGGTGTTCCATGTAAGAAGGACCAACTGTGTGCTCTCTGGTATTGTTATAAGGTTTGAACCATTCCAGATTGCCCCAAATCTAGTGCATTATACAATTCTTGAACCTGCTAGACTAGACTCCACTGATGTCTGATTTTGAAAATTAAGAAGAAATGCAATGCAGGTTCCAAGGAAGACTTGTGCACATTACAAGAGGAGGTGTTAGAAAAACAAGTCCATGACTATACACCAGACCTATGTTTGAAGTCCTCAAAATAATTCTAATACATGCTCCAATGTGGAGCCACCAATCTACCCTTGATGCTATCATTGAGAGTATCCTATTGAACCTGGAGTCAGAGGAGGCACCTTCTCATTCAGGATCTCTGGAACCTACACAAACGTTGACTCCCTTACCAAGCTAGTCACTGATGGTGCAGAAAGGGGAAATCTGTTGATAGTTGATTGATGTGAAGGGTCCAGCTCACTCTGGGCAGTGCCACCTGGGGCAGGTGGTCCTGGGGAAAACGGTAAGACCAGAGGACTAGAAAGTCCAGAATGTCTCACAAAAATGATGGGGAAGCTACATCTGTGATACTTGAACAACACATCTGCCTAAAGAAGACCAGGACAATGACAATATCAATAGACATAATATGAAAGAGCCTTATTTCAATACCGAAAGGTCTGACTTGAAACATATATACACACAACACTACTAACACTCAGCATTTATATATTTACATGTTTATACTTATATGTAACTAACAAAGAAAAAGAGGCCATGAATTTGAGGGAGAGTTGGGGTGGGTGGGTAGGCACTGGAGGGAGGATGGGAAGTTATGTAATTACATTTTAATTATTCTTCTATTTAAAAAGGTAGATGATCATCAATGTGGAATCTAGCCAATAGTAGCTTTTCTCCACGGTTCCTGTCTGTCCTTGATTGGCAGGCTCTCTGTGGTGGACTGTGATCAGGATGTGCAATCCTAATGAACCCTTTCCTCCCCAGATTGCTTTAGTCGGTGTCTTATCACAACAGCAGAGACACAGCATAAGCAAATACACAAGGGAGTTGCCAGTGATGAGAAGTAATTTTAGGCAGCAAGCAGTTTAGTAGTTTGTTTGTGATAAGCTCTGAAATGCTTTACAGCTACTTCCTGGAGAGGCTTGGCACTCTGATATAGGAACATTCAGCTTCAATGAACTTATTCAGTCTTGCAATTAGACAACTTGAAAATGGGCTATTAGAACATCATAGTCTATGTAGCTGTTTTTTGACATCTAATTTAAACACAAAGTTTAGGTGATCTCCATGAGTTCAAGGTTAGCCTAGTCTACACAACCAGTTCCAGGACAACCAGGGCTACACAGAGAGGCCACGTCTCATACAAACCCAACATTTAAGTTTATTATAATCTTAGAAATCAAGGTGTCTAAATGTCTGATTCTGGCTTAAGAGTAGGTTCACTAGGGGAAAGAAACAGAATTGGTTTCTACTTTCCAATGCTTTGATGATCATGATGATGATGATGATGATGATGATGATGATGATGATTTTTAATTGTACATATTTATGTAAATTACTATAGCTGTTATGGGTAATAGTATGGAAGTACCTCAAAAAAACTAAAAATAATTAAGATCCAGCTATTTCACTTCTGGGTGTCTATCCAAAGGAAATGCAATCAGTGTATCAAAGAGATACCTGCATGCTCATGTTTATTCCTGTGCTCATTTAAAAAAGTAATATGAGGCTAGAGAGATAGCTCCAAGGTTTAGAGCACTGGCTGCTCTTGCAGAGGACCAGGGTTTGATTCCAAGCACACACATGGTGGATCACACCATTCCTAACACCCTTTCAAGCCTCGGTGGGCACCAGGCATACACTTGGTACACAGACATACATGTAGGCCACATACATAAAATACATATACATAAAAAACATTAATATACATAAATAATTTAAAATTTAGAGCTACCTTATATGAATTCGTGTACACAGTGCTTTTTAAAGTCAAAGTTAACAGTTTGAAGACAAAAATGTTTCCTAACTGACCTATGACGTCTACTGCCCCACATCCGACTACATTCAACATCTTTGCTTTTTATTGTTGTTCTTTTTTTCTCTATTGCATGTTCATACAAGTATATTTTAGTTTCCTGTTCTATAGCATCTAGGAACCTTCCACTCTTCATTAGGGAACTTGGATTTTGTTTTTCTTCCCTATCCATCTCTCTCTGTTCCATCCCCTCTTCTCCTTTCTCTTTTTTCTCTCTTTCCTCCACCTTACCAATAAAGTTATACCACAAAGTTTTTAAATAATCAAGTCTTTAAATCATTATAACAAAATAAACATCATACACACGATGTTTGCAGGTTGTATTTCCTTTCTAAGGTTTTTTCTAGGAGTGAATAATTGTCTTGGTGCTTTTACATTGCTTTGTTTTCTGGCTGCTTCACCCTAATCCACTCCTAAAGTTTCCCTCTGGTCCATCTCCAAACTCTCCCGGTAGCCAGTGGGTTACCATTAGTCCCACATCTCTTTGGCATATCCCCATTCAGCCCTGAAGTCCTCTGGCCTGGCCCAGTTTGAATGGATTGTTCTCCAGGTCTGTTACTCAGCTGCCATCCAGCGATTTCCTTTGTTACTGCCTGCCCAACCCCTTACATTCCTTTGTGCTGATCCCCATCACCTGCAGCCCCCACCTTACTCTTTCTTGATCAACTGTGATATTTTCATGTAGTGGGATTTCTAGAAACTTCCTAAGAAAAGTCATGAGACATAAATGTTTTTGAGATGTATGTTTTAAAGCTGTTTGCTTGAAAATGGCTTTCTCATGATTGATAGTGTGGTTTGGACAGATTTTCCTTTTTTTTTAAAGATCTATATTTAATTAGTGGTTGAAAAGATTAGAAAAATTCTAGGTTCAAATTTTATTATCTTCTAGCCTCTGGTATTACTGAAAAAAAGAAACCATCTTTTTTTTATATATATTTTATACATGCTTTGTCTTATTTTCTCTAGATATATCCTTTTCTGTTTGTACTGAAATTTCTTTAATTAGATTCTAAATCACTTTGATTGACTTTTTTCTTATTGCTTATTTTATTCTGGAAATTATTCTTAATTCTAGTGAATTTTCCTTCTTCCTTTTGAATTATAATTTTCATAGCCTTTTATTATTTTATGGATATTCCTTCTGTTTGTTTCTGTAAGATTCTCTAACATCTTTTAAGAATTTAGTTACAGGCTAATTTTCCTCTTTCCTTCCATTGTGTTTCATGAGGATTTTGTGGGTTTTTATCTTGACTTTCCTCCTGTTTGTTTGATATGAGGAACATTATATAGGTGTGATATAAGGAACATACATATTCCATTGGGCTATGTGTTCAAATCTAAGTATTAAACATCACACAACATGTTAAGCTCTTTCTGTAAATTTGGTATTGTCAACGGGCAGATCTGTTCTTTGCCTTTTTGTTAGGAAGATACCCACATTCAGAAGAACCTTAGTTTATTAAGATCTCAGAGTGGTGTCCTCTGAATGTATCCACAGTGCCAGTATCTGAAAGGAGTCGGTAAGTGAAGTGGTATTTGAGGTTTTTATTAATAAACATGGAGCTTCCTTCTGTTTTTGTAACTTTTGTGATGTGGGTAAATAAATGATGCATGTGTTTAGGTTCCTAAATCCAGAACCTCCGTCACTTTATGCCCCCAATAAAATCTAAGGCTTTGTGTCCTACAAGAAGGGGTTTCTTGGCAGTTTTAGTGGGAAAGAAAAGGACTTGGAGTCCACTGTTCTTTATTCACACTGTCGGCCAATCCTTCTCTCCACCCACATCCTGCTCTCCCAGTAACCAGGGATAAATCCTGAGTCTTCCTGGGGTTCTGAGGGACCAGTTGGCTTGCTTTGACACACTTCTTAGGAGCTCTCAGGATCCCGTGCTTTCTAAATCAGTCACTGCTCATCCATTTGCTTTCTATTTTCTCAGATCCACTAGTACCTTTCTTCTCCCCTTCTGTTCCTGTAGGTCTATGTCAGCTTCATCTCTTAGCTGCCACTTTAGTTAAAGGGCTCCAGGCAGAGATCGATGTTTTTCTTACACTGCCCCCCCCCAAGCTTGTTTCTGTAAAATTAGACAGCCTAGAAGTGAAACTAGATGTCACCTACACTTTTTTTGCAGATGAGTCTGTCTTTTTTCAAGACACAAATTCAGGTAGAAAAGCCAATTTGTAGAACAGATAGGAGTGAAAATACTTTTGTTACAGCTGGTAAACTAACAAGGTTTCATGTGATTTCTCCTAAAATTATTGAAAACACTTGCTACGGGCCTCTTTTTCACCAGACACAGTGGGAATTGGAGTCACACTGCTCAATGTGCACCCCTTTGCCAAAAGCTGCCTGAGAAGTCTGCTTTGAAGAGTTCTCATCTAATTCAAATACAGAGGGAAAATGATTTGGCCAAGGGAAACCTTCCAAGTCCTCTAGACCATTCTCGGGACTGAGGTGCCCTTAACAAGTATTGCCAATGTGCAGGAAGTTGGATCACAAGGTGATGGCCAGGAGGGAAAAGTCAAAGAGCTATCTGTAACTCTGGCTTTGTACATAGAGATGTAGCAAAAACAAGAAAAAGACTATATGCTATGCAGAAAGCTCCTAACAAAATAGTGGTGACTGTTTCTCCTACAGGAAAAAAAATGCCATCATCTCCTTTGAAGATACTGCTTTTGTTTTTATAATTAAAATTCCCAAAACACACACTCAAAATTTAAAAAAAAAAAAAAACTCAGTCGTTTTCATCTAGGATCTTAAAGAACTCTGTGTGAAAAATCTATTGTTGAATGCTTAAAGCTATCACAGCTGGGCTTTTTGGATTAAAAAAAATAGAAGAAGCAAAAAAAAAAAAAAATAGGGTTTTATCACTGAAGCACCGCAATCCTATTTATCGAGACTGACAACGCTAAAGACATTTCAGCTTTGTTTTTCAGACCAAATCTCTTCCAATAACTGACTGACCTTCAGAGTGACAGCCTTTCAGCCTCACTGAGTGTAATCTGCTGTGTTAGGTCCAGTTGGACAGGGAGATTCCTTTTTCAGGGACTAAACCTATTATGCATCAGCAGGCTACCATTTTGATCATAAAGGACTACTAAATATCTTCTATTTCATCCTTAGAGACTGGAAGTCACTTGTAATAATAATAAAAGTTTCTTCCTCGAGTGTCCTGGCTGTTATGACAGATCCTTCTATCTCTATTGGCCTCAGCCTCCTCCTCCTCTTAAAATGCAGAATGTGGTCAGAATATCTGTGAGGTTCCTCCAAAGCGTCCCACTTCTTGGCTATGTTAGTAGAAACAGAAAGATCACTAAAGTTTGGAATCTGAAGAAACTGACTTACCTAAAGAGGTACAACCCAGGACATTTTCCAAACACTCAACCAGGGCTTCAATATCACTGTCCTGTCAATGCAAGAAGAATGTTTAATGATAGAAACATGTCTATGCTGCATTGAAACACAGCACATACATAGAATCATTTAAAAAGTTATTTTACAAGGTGGCTTTATTTTTTAAAGGAACTCATTAGAATATATGTACATCCATGTCTCTGTATCTGTGAAAATGTATATACACCAATCTGTAGATTTCCTGCTTGTTTTCTCGGATGGGAAGTATGGATGTTAACAGTAGGCCTTAGTGTGGATTTTAGGGGGTGTAAGGCAAGTACTCCCCACTGAGCTCACCCTCACACCTTACAAGTAGATTCAACCAAAATTCAAGTACATGAGAGCTCTAATTTCATGTTTTGTTTTGTGCTTTCCAAATTCTCCATAACAATCAAATATTATTTTAATCTGAAAATACACTAAATGGTATAGTAATAAAAACCAAGACTATTAATCAATAGTACAGCAGGAATCAAAGAAAGATTTATTCCTACATCTTTGGAAATTTGTGACCTTCAAGGAGTCATAAATCAAATAATTACCCTCCTCATTTACCTCAGTCCTCAAGGAAAGCCAGCTATTTCCCATGAGGGTTGGGAGATTTCAGAACTATACTAGATAACAAATACTGCCTTTGATGAAAAATAAATATGTGTTCTCCACCCAGCAGGCTGCAAATAATCCAAATAGCATCCTACCAATGTGGAAAATGGAACCTCTTAATTATTTTCAGGTTCATGGCTACAGTGAAGGGGATTAATCATTTGTGGATCATCTGTTCTATTTCAAGTCAAGCAAACATTTCCCTTTGCAGCAACTGCCTGTGGGTCCTAGGAAAAGGTACTCTAAACACATTCCATTGCATGTTAGATTTTATTTTCCCAACATTCTCTGGAGTGTGGACAGCTACTTTTCATGCATGTTGTAAAACTCAGCATCATTTCATGCTCAGAATATATAGAAAAGGCAGTAATGAGGAGGACTTGCCTGGTGAGTGCTGGTCAGTGAGGTCAAGTACCAAAGACCCTTGTTGATTGGCCCAGGAATAGGGAACTGGGTACTAGTCACAGAAATCAAAGAAGGCCAAACAGACCCTTCCCTCTGTACCCTTTGGGGATAACCTTGAGCCATAGACTCTCCAGAGAAGCATCCCACTAGAGGGGACACCATCTGCATCTGCTGCTGCTGACACCAGCCAAAGGAGTTCAGGTTCTAAGCCTGCTTCTTCTACCAGGTATACTGGCCCCAGCCAGGGGCTTGACTTCCCAGTAATTAGTTTCTTTGTTTTAAATGTGTATGAGTGCTTTGCCTACACACATATGCCTGGTGCCTGAGGGGAATGAATCCCAAGACAAGTTATACTGGAGCTGTAGCCATCATGTGGGTGTTGGACCTGGGTCCTCTGGAAGAACAGCCAGTGCTCTTAATCACTGAGTCATCTCTCCAGATCCACAGTTCTTAGTTTTTTTTTTATCTGTGGAAATTAGGGATTTTCATCATCCATTTGGACTGGTGTGTGTGTGTGTGTGTATGTGTGTGTGTGTGTGTGTGTGTGTATGTAAGCCAGGAAACTGAAGGTCATGTCATTGGTGGATTTGGTTGCTAGAGTGCTCCTATTTTCTTGGGTTTACTTCATAAGGTCATAATCCATTTATGAAGGCAGAATCCTAATGACATAATCAACCCCTGAGGCTAATACTTAAAACCATCTCCTTGGTGATCTAAGAGAGAACCAAACATTCAGAGCACAGCCTGAATCAGTTGACAGTCAAGGAGCCTCTGAGGTCAAAACCCCTATTCTGTGACTAACAATGGACAATGAGGAGGATGGCCATTTTACAAACATTGCTATAACAGCCCCTTCCACCTCCTTGTCCCCACACCATTCCTCACATCAACAGGTGGGGTCTCTCTGTCTCTGGATCTCAACTGGCCCTGTGGCTTGTTTTCCTCTATAGCACATAACAGATGTGCTGATGGATGACTTAGGACTAGTCCCTGAGAAACCATACTGCCTTGAATATTTTACTCCATAGGAAGCCAGCAACCATGCTCTCCTCTTGGAGAGATGTCACAGCCAAAGGCTCCAGAGCAAGAGAAGTCACAGGAGAGAATGGCCCCAGCCACCAGCCAACAGCTGTAACCAGCAGCAAGAATTGTGAGTCATGTTATCTTGGACCAGCTAAACTCCCAGCTGGCAGCAACAGTGTGGATGACTGAATAGCACATGCAGTCGAGGAGCTATCCAAAGAGCACAGAAGGCCCACAGGATCAGTCTGGAAATATAAATATGAGGACCTGAATTTGGGGACTCAGCATCCATAGAAAAGCCAGATGCGACAGTGTGCACCTGTAACCTCAGCACTGGGGAGACAGAAATGAAAAGATGCCTGGATTGCCATCCATCCATCTACTCTAGCTCAACTGGTGAGCTGCAGGTGCAGGGAGAGACTCTGTCTCAAAAAATGAGGTGCAAAGCTTGAGGGAGACAGTGTCAACATCTGACCTCCACAAGTATATTATACATGTATACACACACACACACACACACACACACACACACACACACACACCTCTTAAGAAATAAGTCATTGTTTCAATCCACTTATTTTTGGTGATGCTATTTTACACAGAAAAGAATCATTCATTGATGTGCTAAATAACTGAGGTTAATTGACCAAATGTTTTACATTTTTAAATCCCTAAAATTTATCACGCCTGTTGGTGCACAAAAACTACCAACCACACATCAGTGCACTTTTCTTCTGCTTTAGTGATGCACAAGGAAATGAATGGTATCAGCTCTGTGGTTTGACATTTACCTCCAGTTAGACATCAGGGCTCCCCCGCCACCCAAAGTCTACTGTTGCTAGATAGCAACATATTGAACCCATTTAATGTGGCTCTTGTGTACATGTGTTTAGGACTTACCACTGGGGATTAGATAATCTATCATGGAGCCTATCCCTGGAGAAACTGATTTCCTCATCTCTACAGCCTGGATTGCATTTCAGACATCAGAAAAGAGTTTCAAAGTCTCCATGCAAACACCCATGTATCCTTCATCCCAGTGTCAATATTCACTTATGTGTACTTTATCATTCATTCCCCCACCTATGTATTCATAAGATGCTTCTCAAGCTTAGTATTATTAATATATGGGACTGGATAATTCGAATACACTGTATGATGTTCATACAGTACCTGTGGCCTCAAACCAACAAAAAATGTCAGTAGGATTTTGCCATAATCTCTCTCTCCCTAACCCAAGTTGTAAAATCCAAAATAATATGAGACATTGCTAAAACTTCCCCCATAGAGGACAAAATCTTCCTGGTTGAGGTCTATTACTCAACCAATTAACCAACCAACCATTCATTCAGATGGTCTATCTATCTGTCTGTCTGTCTGTCTGTCTGTCTGTCTATTTGTCTGTCTGTCTATATTCTGATATGCATAGTTGTTTTTTCCCCTGCTGGCCAAATCTCAAATAATTTGAGGATCAGTAAAATCACAATGCCATCCCCCAAACCACGATCTTCATGAGTTTGTCTGTGCCTGCTTGCAAAAGCTTTTCACAGTTGGATTTCTTTACTGCTGACATTCCCTCACAGGGGTGCAGAGGCTCAGGGGATCCTCACTGGAATGATCTCAGTATCCCAGTCAGGTTTCTGTTGTTTTATAAATACCTGACCAAAAGCAACTTGAGAAAAGGGTTACTGTCAATTTACAATTTATGTCCACCATTCAAGTGAGGGCGGAACCTGGCTGGAGCAGGAACTGAAGCAAAACCACTGAAGGGCTCTGCTCATTGGCTTGTTCCCCATGGCCTTCTCAGCCTGCTCTGCTATACACCCTAGGGAAATCACTGCCCACAGTGGCCTGGGCCTTCCCACATCAATCATGGTGAAGGCACTATTTCAATAGAGTCCCCTTTTTCCAAATGACTCTAGCTTGTGTCAACTTGACAAAAAGTTCACCATACCAACCACTCCTCCCAACTAGGTGTATGCAATTCTGCCCTAATAGAATGTAGCTTTGGGGTCTTGAGGCAGGGCCAGAATGTATAGGCTGGGGATGACTAGGGGCAAGGGGCTCCATTTATGAAGCCATGAGGAAGTCATCATCCATGCTAGGTACTGACCTTCGAGTGTGAATGCTTTAGGGGCATCCATGCTGCTGCCTCAAATGACCCCTCACCCATGCTCCATAAGTGATCTCAATACACTTACTGGTTCCCAAGGAGAAGCTTTGGTGGGACTGAACTTTGGTTTGTCACTGGGACCTTAGAAAGAGGGGCTGACATTGCCTAGTCTCCCTCAAGGAGAAAGATCTTACAATAGGTCCCAAGTGTTCTTGCTTTTTTCCTCAGCATAATACTTTCATTAACTATTTGGGAATTTCATACAATGCAACCCAATCACATTTGCTTCCCGTTTCTCCCAGGTCCATCCTCCCACTCTTGTGCCCCTCCCCAAATACACCAAGTCAAATTTGTGTGTTCATACATTCAATGTAGCATGGTCAAACTCCAGTGCCTAGCTCCTTACAGAAAACAGAGTTCTTTCCCATCCCTGCCAGAAACCATCAACTGAACAGAGCTACATCTCAGCACCTTTATCTCAATTTTAAAGGACTCTCTTCAGTAGAAAAAAGAAACAGTTCTTCCAAGTGTAAATTTTATAGTTAAGTCAAACTGCCTCTATTTTGAAGAACAGACAATTCACAAAATCAGCACCTACATTTTTTTAATAAATAAAAATTAGAGAAAAGCAAACAACGCATTACTACAACTCTAGAAATTATCACTTATTTGAACATAACTGGCTCTGGGAGAAGCACATGGAAGTGAAGGCCAAGGCTTCCTGTGGGTGTTCCCTGTTGTTCTGTGCCATGTGGGCACACAAGCAGAGACATGCTCACACTAGGCTTATGTAATGTGGAGACTGGCTGTTGATGACAGTGTGTATATTTCCTGCCTGCTGCCCAGTTTATTAAACTCTGGTGGATTTAAGTAGCCTGAGAGAAGAACTACTTCTCAATAGATGACAAATTATACTGCCAACTCGCCTTTAGTCATGTGGCCCAAGTGCTTGGAAGACAGATTTTCTAATGCTCTTGAAAAGGCAAAAGAGGCTCTTTTTAAAATGAATTCAAATGCTCTTCAATCCTACATTTCCAGAGTCATTGACCTCTCCATAAACAGGAAGTGCCTTTGAGGCATTAAGAACACTTCCCCCGCCACACACACACCAAGGTCCAGTTCTGAAAAGCTGCCCTGTGCATTAAAATTCAAAATCAAGTGAACAGATATCTTTATATTTGATTCTTCCCTACAGTTTCATGGTCCAGTCACCATAACCCATGGTAGCTATGGAGCTTAAAACTCTCATGTGAACCTCAACATATGAGGGCCAGCTTTTGAAGAGAGAAGTGTCTCTAGAGGCAGAACAAGACTTCCTAAACAGTTTGTGAGCAACAGTTCTATCAAAGTCAGGTCTGTTAGGGTGATCATGTTACATCATATCTGTTTGTGGAGTCATCTTAGTCTCATGATGGAATGAACCTGAGAGTTTTAAGCCCCCATGGCTACAGTGGCTTAGAGTGACTGTGAACCAAGCAACTGCAGCTGAGCAAACCTTCTGCAGAGTATTTGAGTAGCAGATATGGTTTCTTGCTTCAAAAACTTGTGCTCTGTGATCTTAACTTTCCTCTCTTCAGGTCCATTCTGGGGATGATTCGCTGCTCTCAATTCTGGTAGCACAAAAGTTATTCCCTTAGATCTGGTGACCCTTCAGAAGCTGGACCCTTTGAACTGTCAGCCATTTGTTTTACTGTGTCCTCAGATAAAAGTTATTTATCATCAACTTAATCTGTAAAACCTTCCAAACAATATTTCAACACCATGAGCCAGAATTTATCAAGATATCAAAAAAGAATATGTCTAAAAGATTTTCTTTAAAGGATGTTTGAGAATATCATGTATATTCTACATACTATATCTGGGAGAAGAATAATGTTCATAGGCATATTGGAAGTTTCAAGACTTCTTTTGGAAAACAAAAATAAAATTTACTTAACACTTTCCAAAATCTAACTGTCTAGAAACCTAGACCACCATGTGGAAGTCCTGGGAACATTGAAAAATTCTCTCATGGACAAATATATTAGTGGAGCTTAGCGTATATTTTGTAGAATTTCCAGTTGAAAGCAGTAGACTGATTTCTATAAATTCTACAAGTTATTCTCTTTCTCTCTTCCCACCCCGTGTGTGTGTGTGTGTGTGTGTGTGTGTGTGTGTGTGTGTGTGTGTGTGTGTGTGAGAGAGAGAGAGAGAGAGAGAGAGAGAGAGAGAGAGAGAGAGAAGAAAGAGGGAGAGAGAATTTTATGTGATTATGGTGAGTCCCAAGATCTGTAAGATGAGTCTACAAAATTACAGACACAAGAAACTATTGTGTAGTTTGAGTATAAAGGCAGAAAAATTTAAAGGCAAAATATATTCTTTGTTACTCAAGGGAAGGCTGCCTTTGTTCTATTTAGGCTTCCAACTAATTGTTTAAGGTCTACCCATAACTAGAGAGGGCAAAGGATTATTCAGGCTGCTCAATTAAATGTTAATCTCATCCAAAATACCTCTTTAGAAATACCCACACTAATATTTGACCAACTGTCTGAGTACTCTGTGGTTCAGTCAAGTTGACACATAAAATTAACATTCACATATTTTTTTACTTCTTCATTAAATATAATTTCAGTATACTTAACAATTCAAAGTTACATTCATGAGGAATCTAATATAAATCCTAAAAAATAATTTTTAATGATCAAGACTTGGGCATTTCACCATCTCTTATGTGTACAAGAACAAGATTCTCCTCCTTTGCTAAGCTTTACTTTTAAAATACATATGTGTGTGTGTGTCTTTGTGCATGCATGTATGTACATGTGTGTCTGCGTGTGTGTGGTGTGGCACACCTGTGTGCTTGGTGTTGGGAAGATGGTGAGCTGGGTAGAGTTTGTCACACAAGTATGAGAACCTGATTCCCATGTAGGGCTAGATACAAGAGTGTGTCTATAATTCCAGTGCTTCAGCAGTGAGATGGGAGGCAGCGACATGACAACCCAGAAGCCTGCAGACCAGCCAACCTTCCATGCATAACAGCAAACAACAAAAACAGAGATCCTGTCTCAAAAGGGGTGAGGACAAGGGTCAACCCCCAAGGTTACCTCTGCCATCCATATGGGCACTGTGGTACAAGTGCACCTGTATTCACAGACATGGTAGTGCACATGTGTGTACATGCTAAAACATACACATACACACATATAGGGAGAGTTTCTATATATGGTTGGGGGCTGTAATATAATATGCATTATTAGCACCCTGAATATTAACATTATGCACTATATAATACCATATGTCATATTAATATTATAAATTACATATAATACATAATTTATAATATATTTTGAATAATAGCAAAGCCCTCCCATGTTCCTGTAGCTATTTATGAAATATTTGAAAGACTTGGCTTTGTAAAATGTGGTGTTAGAGGCATGTGGCAAATTAAAAGGTGACAAAATTGAGTATAACCTATCACAATTTCCTTTGATGTCTCCTGAGTCAGTCACTGAGGTGTTGTGAAAGCTATACACACTGGAAATAGAAAGTCCAGACGGAACACTGGCTTTGATCAGTACTTTGCTAATTCTTTGAAACCTCTTTTTGGTGAATTAAAAAAAAAAGTGTACTGCTAAACATTTCAATCTTTTCCTCATCAGCTTATTATTGATACAAGTAGCAAACTCAGATTTCTGAAAAGCACAAAATCCTCTTCAATATAGCAGTCTTGGTAATGCAAAAAGCAGGAATATTCCTAACGCAGGAGTATTTTTATCTGAGCATTACTGTTGGACTATAGCCCTCCAGCAGATAAGATGGACCAGATTCCCAAGAATATTCACATGCACACATGGGAATAAACTGAAGCCACCAGATCACATGCAGTTGTGTCCAGAGAGCTACCCGGCCTCATCTATTTCCTCCTTTACTCTGTTTAGTCCCTCTGCTTGTTTGTTTGAAGCAGGGTCTCACTCTAGCCCAGGCTGTCTACAACTCAGACCTTGGAGTGCTGAGGGTACAGGAATAAGCCCACTACTTAGAGGTACGCCCTAAATATGGCCGTCTGTGCATGTTTTACGCACTGCTTTAGTCAAATGTTCAGCTGAACATGGACAAGATGCTGTTATGAAATAATGTTCTAACAGTCGTGGAATAATATTGCTATATCAATATTCCTTCTAGAATATATAACTTTATTTAGTTTCTAGGCCTAGAAACTAGACATGTAGATACTTTGAGCTACGTCAACCAGCAATACATGCCCTAAGCTTGAGCAACATCTTTACTTTGTTACTTCTCAAGCACTCCCACAGCCCCTTCTTTCTCAAGAAATCATGTCTACTCCCTTGCATGTAAGCCAACCCCTGGGAGGTGGAATATCAAAGCTAGACTGCATAGAATGGGTTGGTTTTCCTCCAAACTACAAAAAAGGTGAGCTCTGGCACAAGGCTGAAATCAGACAAACACTATCAAACTGGAGAGAACTTGGACTTTGAATCCAGCCTGCTCAAGCTTAACCCTCACCTTGCCATTCCAGTCTTGTGTTCTGAGAAGATTAACATATTCATGCCTCCACCCCCATATCTGTAAACAGATTGTAAGAAGATTCAGATATAGTAGCATTTATAAAGCCCATAGTCCTATACCTGGTATACATAGACTAAATACATGTTTGCTAAAAGGTTCAAAAATGACTTCTGAGTTCACACTCATCTTTGCAACATGTAGAAGAGAATCCAGCCCAGATTTCTGCTCAAACTGGTGGGAAGATAGATAAGGGCAACTGAGGAAATGTCAGTCCAAAGCAGTCTGTTTCCCAAGAGACTGCATTCATGGCTGATGCACTAAAGCTGCAGCTGAACCTCAGTGAGAAAGGTGAGGTGATGAAGAAGAGAGGCTCTGCCATGCCTACTATAGAACAAATCAACATGAATACACTCACGGGAGAACCTAGGACCAACACGTTCCTCAGTTCCTGCCTGACATTGTCAGAGTGTGGAGGAAGAAGAAGCACCAGGGGAAGGTGGGTACGAGCCTTGGGTGTTCCGCCTCCTCTCCCCATCCTCCTTAAAGAACATCCACCTCTTGCTCAATGAGAGAAAGGAAAACCCACCTGTGGCTGAAGTGTGTGCTTAAGAAGAATGCTGAGAAAGTTTAAAACCTGAGTCAGAAATAAGAAACTAAGAGAAGCAGCTTTATTTTTAAAATTAGGCAAATAAAAACAATACATTTCTTGTTGGAGCTAAATATATGAGTGAATAATGGAGAGATCTAGGTATTGCTTTCTGTAAAATGGTAACTAGATGCAATATTGTTTCTTGGATCAACTAAGGGAGGAATATTTGAGAGAATGAATGAATGAAACCTAGCTGCCATGAGGATTTGGTTTAGGATGAGGGTTTCTTGGGCAGACTCCAGCAGTCCCTTGGAGGTTGTGTTTCTATCTTTAGATGCTCTCAAGAGCCTTCTGGAGGGTTACGGTGCTCACTGATCCTTTACCTGGAGAGTTATGGTGCTCACTGATCCTTTACCTGGAGGCAGTAAAAATGCAACCATCTGTCTGCATACAGCATCTTCTATACTCAGGGCTGGTGATGCCAACTCCCAAAGGCATATCCATCCAAAGGAGGCTTAGAGCCTGT